>PVKN010018450.1:0-16841 GCA_004027915.1 Capromys pilorides
AGTTCAGAAATTATTTCTGATCTCATTCCCTCTATGCTTTTCTGCAGCTGTTTTTTAACTTCAGTCTCTAGTATTTCAAAGCTTTCTTTTTTAACTTAAGAGCTTAGCTCCAATCCGAGTACCTCTATACGTTTCTGCATATGTTTGTTTTCTTCAGATGCTACGAATTCAGAGATTTCAGCTGCATGATTCCCAATTTCTTGTATGGTAGTGACTCCTGTACTTGTTTCAGGTGGGCTCAGGACCTGAGATTGCATTTTGCTCCTTGTCTGTATCATTCTGAGTAGCTGTGATCTTTGGTGCAGGACTGCATGCCTGCGGGTTGTTCATTCATTCCAGGCTGCTGGGTCATCTGAGCTGCTTGTAGGCCAGAGGAGGGGGTTTCACTCACCTGATGGGTCTGGCACTGGGTGATAGGCTGCACTGGCGGAGGGCCAGCGGAGGTCTCACATGGTAGTCCTGGTGCTGGCTGATGGGCCTAGGGTGCTGTTTGATTGTGGTAGGCTGTGCTGTTGGTGGGCAGGAATTCTCACCTGGTGGGTCTGGTGCTGGCGGGCCTGGTGCTGACTGGCGGGCCTCACGCTAGCTGATGATGGTAGGCTGCACTCTTGGTGGGCCTGAGATCTCTCACCTGGTGCATCTGGAGCTGGTGGTCCTGATGATATCTGACAGGCCTGATGCTGGCTAGTGATGGTAGGATGCGCTGGCGGTTGGCCTGAGGTCTCTCACCTGGCAGGCCTGGTGCTGGTGGGCTTGATGCTGTCTGATAACTGTAGGCTGTGCTGGCAGTGGGCCTGAGGTCTCTCACCTCACAGGCCTGGCACTGGCAGGCCTGACGTTGTCTCTCATCCATCCTTAAATCGCCCCATAAGACATCCAGAGCAACATGTGTGTCCCTACAAGGTCCTAATGGACAAGGCTGGTAGAATCAGAACTGATGGTTCCACCACACCCTTCAACAGGGCTCCTCACTCATGTGACTTCCTATATGCTCAGGAGCCCTTGCTCACTGAGCCACTTGAGCTCCTTGCACCCTGCCCTGGTGATCATTACTGGCCTTACAGTAAGCGTCCCTGAGCACACATGACCTATACCAGTCTTTTACTTTACAAAGAGCTCCTCTCTGCACAAGATCAGGAAAATATGCCTATTTTGATCATTCAGCAAAGAAGTACTCCCTAAGTGTTTATTAACTGTCTTAGAGAAAAACAGAGAACATAATAACAAATAACATAATAACACCATTGAAACTGGAAAGTCTAAATATTTTCTGAATTTAGTTCAACTTCCAGATTGTTCTATAAAATCTGTACTTGTGTCAGAAATCTTTGGAAATACAGCACTTTATTTTTATTCCTCCTTGCAGGTGCTGCCAATATTATCATATGATAATCCAGTATTGCATCAGATTTAGAAATGACACCATGCAGCTGCAGGTATCTTCCTGTTGCTCTTGTAATTCTAATGCAGGGTCATCCCTTCCTGTGAAAGCCTGCTCTTTCCCTTCTTGCCAAATTCACAATCTTGATGTCTAGGATGAAAAGCCAAAGGGTCTGTGCCGTAGGATTGTCTGGACTCTCTTACTTTTACCTATCAATGAGAGAGAATATCCAAGCTGCATAAAGCTATACAGTCCCCTCAGACTGCATGAGGGCATGACCCAGGTGAACTCAGGAGACACATGCCTTATGGAATATAGGGGGAAAATGAATCCATTGGGCTCCAGGGTAACTACATTGCACAGGATGCCCTGGCAGGGAAAGATGAACTAAAATGAAGATCATATATCTGTGTATATTCCTATGTGTCTTAGTTACTCTTCTCTTGTTGCTGGGACAAATACCCCACACCTAAAATGAAGGAAGAAAAGGTTTATTTAGCTCACAGTTTTCAGTCCATACTCACCTGGATCCAAGGCAGACTGGCACATGGCAGAGAACAGCAGTTTATGGTGGTAGAACAGCAACAATATGGTGACAGAGGCAACTGAACAACCAGGGGAGCAGAGAGAAACAGCGTACGTCTGCCTCTCTGTCTCTCTTTATATTATATTCAGGCTTTCTGCCACAGTCTATCCACCTTAGGCTACACTCATAATCTCAGAAGTACTCAGACCCATAGTCCCATCACTATTAAAACACGTAATCCCAGTGGATCATGAGTCAGTCTCAAACTCTAGAATTCCCCACTCTATGATTGCATTAGGCTTTGGGGGGACAACTAGACATAAATCATAATACTATGTCACTGACATTTGCATGGGCGACCCAAGGAACATCAACACTTGTTGCAAAGTGAGTATTTCACTGACTATAAGCGCAAAACCCAGAGTACGAGAAACTCACTAGGGGTTGGTAGTGTCTAAATCCCTCGACCTAAACCAGGATTTGGAAGGTGAATATCTCAAGCCATGCACTCTATATTCTACCTCATCGTGGATAGAAATAGAAATTGGTGCAAATGAGTTATTAAGTATGGTGTTATCAAAGGAGTAAATCTAAGGCCTGCACAAAAGGTTCAGGTAAGTTAAAATTGGAAAGTAAAGTTGGTGTCAAGTTAGAGCTCCTGACCACAGGAGTCTGACAGGTCTGCCCTTCCATGATGGCTGCTCACAGACCCAGACAGAAGTCTTCCAGTGTGGGGTTTCCTGGGCACCTTAGGATAAGGCTAAGTGATACTTTTCTTCTCTGATTGTAGAGAGACTCTGAGGGTAACCTCATGTGCAAAAAACTGATCCAAGCATTTTCTCATCTAGAACAAATGCCAGAAAAACCCTGAGAGTCTTTAAAATGTCTCCCTTTTTCTAACCTGGATAAGGATCACCATGGGCCACTTATAAAAGCAGTAATAAGATTTGTCTTACCTGTACCTCACCAGCATTTCACAGCAAAAGAAAGAAATTCATGATCATGGGCCATAGGGATTGCACTGTGATACTAGATGGTTCTTAAGAGTGAATGTGGCTGAAGTTCTGCTTCTTCACCAAACCTCAGTGTGTATGAATCTGTACTGCTTTCCATTGTGGTTGTGCTGTTCTGTTTTCCCCTTACACTTTTCTTCCCTTATTCTATTCCATGTAATGGAAAGAAACATCAGAGGTGAAAGACTGCTAAGGTGCAACTTATTTTAATTCTCAGCTCTCCCATGTGATCCTATTACCAGTGTAGTGGGGAGTCTGCAGCATTAGGAGCTGTCCTCATACACATGGTTCCATGTTCTTCCTTAATGCTCCAAATAAAAAAATCTCTGGGCTTTAGGAGCTTCTTGCCATTTCTAATTCAACAACCTTCATGAGGCCCCCAACAATTAGACAAAGAAGTGAATAGTGAAAAAGGAGTAACTCCTGGCACCAGGAGTGTCATGGTTCCTGGGTAGTCCTCAGGTTCCCAGATCCCACTTGATGCCCTCTCCTGGGCCAGCACTCAGTTCACTCAATCCTATCCTCATTGCCTGGCCTAAATATACCACCCCTGTCTGCACCACAGTGCACTTTACCACCAGCCCTTTCTCTTCCAGTCTCTTAGGTTTCAGCCCCCTTCCTCTTCTCTCCCAATCTTGCTGGCAGGCCCAGGTGAGAGTAACTCCCAAGCCAGACAGTCCGGAGCTGCTGGGCAGAGAGGATCACTTAGCCATCTGTCAACAAACACTTTTTGATCTATTTGTTTTTGCCAGACACATAATAGGCTATAGTCTCACATTGTAAAAACTTTCAGGAATACAAAACTTATTCTAAATCAGACTTGTTTCTCTCCTTCTACAAGGAGGTCAATTATAGACACACATTATTTTTAAAGTCAATTAGAAATTTTATTTATAAAAAAACAAGCATCTTTCTATTCTCTCTTGGTTGTACATGATAGTATGTGTTTGATACATTTGGCTCCTGATCCAAGCTGTGTGATACTCTAAAGTACATGTCAATTCTCATGTCCTGAGATAGCCCCATAGGATCACACATATCTGGGTCCAGAAGTGTTGGAGGGAACAGGCGGCAGCCAGTCCTTGCTCAGTTTCCACATAAAATCCTCCACTACGTTATACTTCAGATGTGAAACAGTCATAGGAGTAAATTCCACTTCCATGTGGCCCATTTGACTGACCGACCTCCCCACCCTCCAGCTCCCCTGAGCCACAGGGGAGTGACTTCCTGTTCTAAGCAGGCCATCCAGCCAACCCATATTCCCAGCCTCCAGCTCCACCGAGCTGCACAGGAACAACTTCCTTTTCCAAGTGGGCTGACCTATTAACCTCCCCAGCCTCCAGAAATGCCAAGCTGCATGGGAGCGACTTCCTTTTCCACACAGCCAGCCAGACTGATTTCTACCTTCTCTGGATCCATTCCCCCAGTACACCAAAGGTATAATTGCACCAAGCTCTGCACCAAAGGTCAGAGGACAGTGCTCTACACAATGACAAGAAGGGCCAAAATGCAATCTCAGGACCTAAGCCCATCCCTCAAAACGCAGGAGACACAAATATAGAAGAAAATGGGAATCTCTGAATCAATAGTGTCTGAATTAAAGAAACAACTGCAGAAAGGTATAGAGGAAATCAGATCAGAAATAATCTCTGAAGCAAAAGAGAAAGAAGGAAAGAAAGAAAGAAAGAAAGCTCTGAATTAACAGCATCTGAAGTAAAGAAACATCTATAGATAGGTATAGAGGAAATCAGATCAGAGATAATCTCTGAAGCAAATAAAAAATCTCTGAATTAATAACATCTGAAGTAAAAAAAAAAAACAACTGCAGATGAATACAGAGGAAATAAAATCAGAAATAACCTTCAGAGCCCATGACCAGAGAGTACACAGGAAGGATATCTCTCAGCCTGTGCCCCTCACCCTGCCATAGTAATTCGACCCCCACCCACAGCCAATAAATGGCAGGCACATAGGCAAGGAACACTACGCCTACACCCTCACACCACCGGAACTTCCTTACCCAGAACCCAGTTCCGGCATTTGCTGTGGAACCCTGCAGCAAAATTCCCTGCAGAGAGGCTGGGGGTCAGACCCTACCAGCTAACTCAGGAGTTGAGCATCTTACCAGAGGAGCAGCGCAGCACTCCTCCAAAAGCTACAACAGCAAGAAGATGAGCAAAGCAGCCAGACCCAGCCAGGCACATCTGGACAAGATCAAACTTGGCAAACCCAGACCCAAATTTCACTAGGCACGAACAGCATAACTTAATCAAAGTTCTACAACAAAGTTAAGAGGCCACTTTATACAAAATGAAAGAGAGAAGGAACAAGATGCAATCTCAGGTCCTGATTCCACACAGAACAAATACAGGAGATACTAGCATAGAAGAAAATGAGAAGCATGAAGCCAAAATCTTGGAATTAATAGCATCTGAAATAAAGAAACAAATGCACACACATATAGAGGAACACAGACTAGAAATAACCTCTGAAGGAAAAAAATAAATCTCTAAATTAATTGAGTCTGAAGTAAAGGAACAACTGCAGAAAAGTATAAAGGAAATCAGATCAGAAATAACCTCTGAATTAAAAAAAAAGATACATCTGAATTAATAGCGTCTGAAGTAAAGGAACAACTGCAGAAAGGAAAAGGGAAAATCAGAGCAGAAATAATCTCTAAAGTAGAAGAAGACAGGATAACTACAATGAAAAAATTAATAAATACCTCTAGAAAAGAAATTCATAAAAAAGAGGAAAATAGAAAAATTACAGAATCCTTGAAAGAGCAACATAGGAAAGAAATAGATTGCATGAAAGTTTCAAAGAGATACACAAGAAAATGAAATCTCAATGACAAGCTGGCAACACTATAAAAGAAACTGAAGATAGAGTTTCAGATCTTGAAGACACAGTCACAGCTAGTGAAAAGGTAGTAAAGGATCTATTAAAAACAGCCAGAATAAGAAATATAAAGAAGAAATAAAAATGGAAAGGCATAACACAACTGGATGGAAATCAAAGACTCATACATTATACAGCAAAGTGACAGGAAGCAGAAAAGAGAGGAAACATAGCAGGAACAAAACCATACAATTATGTGCACAGGATGAATTCGATATTGGGCCTAGAAAACTTCAAAAGGTTTTTCACATTGATGATAGCAGCGTGCAACACTGGAAACATGCTTGGAATGTATGTTGTTCTGGTCTTTTAGATGTGTATTGCTTCTAATGTAAACTCAGTTACTGCTATACTCTCTCTGAAGTAAATGGTTGGTTAACAAAAAACAAAAAAAGGGTATTAATTGAGAGTAAGAGACTGGCAAAATGCCACACGCTTGACAGGCGGCAATTTTGTACATCCTTGGATTTGTAAATGTCTGTGTAAAAATATGTAAATGTCTTTATCACATTCTAAAGAATTTTATTAGAATATCAATGATTGACAGAAAATACCAACCGCAAGAAAAGTTTAAGATGTTTGATATTCATAAAGACAGTGATGTTAAGCTCAAATACCTATGTTATAGAGTAATAGTATCATGAAGCTTCTCTGCTGGAGGGTTGAGAATGTAAGTGAACAGACCAAAAATTGGAGAAAAAGAAGGGCTACGAGGATAGCCAACATTTTGGCCCTAGTCCTTCAAGGTCAGTAAGGACTCAGGACATAAGAGATCCTGTGCTGTAACATCCTATAACTCAGTGGTTTCCCAAATTTTCTGTTCAAGGAGATTTAGGGACCTCAGAGGCAAGCAATAAATGAAGTATAGTGTGTCTCAGGAGAATCACCTAAAGAAAAAACATTCTCTCAGGCTTTCACAGAGAGCAAACTGGTCAAGCAATGGCCATGATTCATCCTGATGCCTGACACTGGCAACAGTTCTACAAAGCACTGTACATGGTTCCAAAGTTAATCCTGAGGGGATTTCACCCTGGGAAATACCAAAGATGAATATTTTGTTATACAGGTCTTGCCTTAACTTGCCCTTGATCACCCAGCAGAAAAGCTCAATTAAGAGGCATAAAACGCCGAGATAGATAGGGCAACCAATTAAACACAGCAGAAAAAGTGGAAACAGTAGTAAGTAAAAGTCATGTCAATCATAAGTCAATACAGTTAGATTATTATAGCCATCAATGTCAATGGACTCAATTCTTGAATTAAAAGAAATAGATTGGAGAGTGGATAAAGAAGCAAAATCCAATATTATGCTGTATACAACACACTTAACTCTTAAAGAAACTCATAGGCTAAAAGTTAAAGGATGGAAAACAATACTACATGCCTCAGAACCTAAAAAAAGGAGGGGTAGCAATCCTGTTTGCACATCATCTAAACTTCAAACCAAGATTGATCAAACAAAATAAAAAGGATACTACATACTGCTTAGGGGAAAAATTCAATATGAAGAGGTAACACTCATATATATGAACGCACAAAACGTGGGAGCACCAAGTTATATAAGAAAAATCTTAATAGATATCAAAAATCTAATATCCAATACCACAGTCTTAATAGGAGACCTTAACACCCTTTATCCCAAAAAGATAGCTCAAGCAGACAAAAAATTAGCAAAGAAGTAGCAGAAGTGAACCAGAACTGCTGGTTCATGGAACAACTAGATTTAGTGGACAAACACAGAGTGTTCCACCCAATCACTTCAGAATACACATTTTTTCCAGCTGCACATGAAACATTTCCTAAAATAGAACACATACTAGCCCACAGATCATGCTGACCTATATGCAAGAAAACAAAAATTATCCCATGTATATTATCTGACCACAGTGCAATGAAACTAGAAATAAATGAAAAAAGAAACAAGAACCCCAGAAATATATGGAAATTAAACAAAAACCTCTCAACAACCAATGGGTTACAGACAAAACTAAACAAGATATTAAAAAATGCATCCAATTTAAAGTAAATTCAAGCACAACATACCAGAATTTATGGGATGCAATGAAAGCAGTTATTAGGGGGAAATTTACACCTCTGAACTCACACATTAAGAAAACACAATGAAAACAAATAAATACTCTTATGCAACACGTAAAGCAACAGGAAAAGGAAAAGAAAACAAAACCAAAAGCACAAAGAAGGCATAAATTATAAAGATTGGAGAAGAAATTAATCCAATTGAGACAAAGAAAACAATACAACGAATTAGTGAATCAAAAAGATGATTCTTTGAAAGATTAAATAAAATTGATAAGTCCCTCGATAAATTCATTAAAAGAAGAAAAGAAAGGACACAAAAGAAAAAAGAAATGAAATGTTGAAATTACTACAGACCAGCATAGATTCAGAGGGTCATTTGTAGCTACTTTGAGAATTTTTACTCTCACAGAATTGAAGACACAGAGGAAATGAACAGATTCCTAAAAAGGTACAAACTACCAAAACTGAATCAAGAAGATATAAGAACTCAATAACAGCCAATGAAATATAAAATGTAATAAAAAGTCTACTGACAAAAGTCCAGGACTGATAGATTCACCACTGAATTCTACAAGAAATTTACAGAAGACATAATCTCAATACTCCTCAAACACTTCAGTGAAATTGAAAAGGAAGAAATCCTCCCAAATCATTCCTAGAGGCAAGTATTACACTGATAATAATAAAAAAAAAAAAATAGAGAGAGATACAACTAAAATGACAACTGTAGGCCAATTTCTCTCATGAACATAGATGCAAACATCCTGAATAAAATTCTCACAATAGAATACAGAAAATCATCAAGAAGATTATATACCATTACCAGGTAGGATTCATCCCAGGGATACAAGGATGGTTCAATATACACAGCACTATGAATTTAATACACTATATCATGAGAGCCAGAGCCAAAATTCACATGATCATCTCAATTGATGCAGAAACGGCTTTTAACAAAGTCTAACCCTAATTCATGTTCAAAGAGCTACAGCAAATTGGAATAGATCTCCTCTATCTCAATTTGATAAAAGCCATGTATGACAATCCAATGGCTAACATAATTCTAAATGGGGAGAAAATGAAGTCTTTTACTCTCAGATCTGGTACAAGGCAAGAATGTCCTCTACCAACACTCCTATTCAATATAGTCCTGGAATCATTATTTACAGACATTATACAAGAGAGCAATAAAATGAATAACAATAAGTAAAGAAGAAGTTAAACTATCATTATTTGCAAATGACATGATAATCTACTTGGAAGACTCAAAAAACTCCACCAAGAAGCTACTAGAACTAATACACAAATTTAGTAGCATAGCAGGATACAAGGTCAATCCCCAAAAATCAATAGCATTCCTCTATACAGCAAACACACTAAGAGGGAAATTAGAGAAACAATACCTTTTACAATAGCACCAAAGAAAATGAAATACTTAGAAATTAATCTAAAGAAGTTAAAGATCTATTCAATGAAAACTACAATGCTTTGAAAAAAGTCATCATAGAGGATTTCAGAAAATGGAAAGATATTACCTGCTCCTGGATAGAGAGAACCAACATTGTGAAGATGACCATACTTCCTGAATTGTTATACAGATTTAATGCAATCCCTATCAAAATACCTTTGACATACCTCACAGACCTGGAGAAATCATTTCAAAAATTTATTTGGAACCGGAAGAGACCTAGAATAGCAAAGACAGTCGTAGGCAATAAAGATAAGGCATGAGGCATTACAATTCCTGACCTAAAATTATACTACATAGTCACAGTGACAAAATCAGCGTGGTATTGGCAAAAAAAAAAATAGAGGAGCAATGGAATGCAAAAGCAGATACAAACACACTCAACCACCTTATCTTTGACAAAGGGGCCAAACATGTTTGTTGGAAGAAATATAGCCTCTTTAACAAATGGTACTGGAAAAACCAACTGTCTACATGTCAAAAGCTAAAACTAGACCCAAGTCTATCATCATGCACTAAACTAAAGACAAAATGGATTAAAGATCTAAATATTAAAAGAGCAGCACTTAATCTCCTGGCAGAGAAAGTAGGAGGAAATTTTGAAGACATCATGGTAGGCAAACAGTTCACGAACAAAAATAAAAATGCATGGGTAACGCTTGAAAGAATAAACACCTGGGACTTCCTCTTGCTTAGAAGCTTTTGCGCGTTAAAAAAAAAATTACCAACAGAGTAAAACGTCAATCCAAAAATTTCAAAAAACATTTAATTAATAAGTATTCATGCAAACGTGTTCTATCTAGAATTTGGAAAGAACTACAAAACATTAGTGTTTCAAAATTCAAAGACCTACTCCAGGAATGGCCTTCTGAGATGAACACACACTTCTCAAAGGAAAAAATACTTGAAGCCTATAAATATATGAAGAAATGCTCCCCATCACTAGTCTTCCATGAAATGCAAATTGAAACAACACTTAGATACCATCTCACCCCAGAAAAAATGGTTATCATAAAGAAATCAACCAACAACAAATGCTGGAGAGGCTGTGGGGAAAAAGGAACACTTCTCCACTGCTGGTGGGAATGCAGACTGGTGCAACCATTATGGAAAGCAATATAGAGACTCCTTTAAAAATTAGGACTGGAAATCCCATTCAATCCAGCTATCCCCCTGCTAGGACTTTTCCCAGAATAACTGAAAACATCATATCATAGTGCTGTTTGTCTACCTAAGTACATAAATAAATGTTTCACATCTTTAACCATCAGAGAACTAAAACTCAAAATTAAGATTCCATCAGCAGTAGGCAAACTGAGCCAGAGACAGCTTTGGGGGGTCTCATGAGCTCTTCCCCACCACCCCAACTATTGCTGAATCTGGTTGAACTACAGCACACCCCAGCACTGAGGAAGCATCACTGAGCCCTATCCTGCCCCTGCTACATCATTATAGACTTGTGGAATATCAGTCTGCCACCCTATCATTGCATAAGGCAGTCTCTATGCTGCACAACTCCTGGGGAGCCCTGCCCTGCACCCCTCCCTGAGGTAGGAGATCAATATCAAGGGTAAAGCTACTTACCATAAGAAATCTGCAAGCATCAAAATAAAAACAAAAAGCCTAGTAGAGATAGAGAAAGAAAAAAATAGCAAAATCCAGGATTGGAAGTGAAGTAGAAGCAAAGAAAGGACACAGAGCCATTCAAGAAGTTGAGATCATAGATTCCAAGGCCGCTACAGAAGTTCCTACTCCAGATCAAAATTTAACAGCGCCATTCGAGGAAAAATTGGGTCACCTTATAGCATTGAATTAAGCAGATAACTTTCTTGAAGCAAAAGCCCATTCAGGAAAGACAAGAACCCTGTGAGGGAACCTATTGATAATTTAACTCCAGAGGAGAGAGGTGCAAGAACAGTTTTCTGCATGCAGCTGGAAACAAGAATTTGATCAAGAGATATGGAAATTTTCTCTACAGTAGAAAAGGTTCAAGATATGAGAATGATTTCTAACAGAAATTCAACGTTCCAAAGGAACTGATTATGTGGAGTTTGTTGACGTCAGTCCAGTGCCTCTAGCAATAGGATTAACTGGCCAATGAAAGGAGTGCCAATCATTGTATAAGCATCACAGGCAGAAAAAAAACAGAGCTGCAGCAATGGCAAAAAATTTACAAAAGGGAAGTGCTGGACCTATGAGATTCTATGTAGGCTCATTACACTTTAACATAACTGAAGATATGCTTCAAGGGATATCTGAGCCCTTTGGAAGGATTGAAAGTATCCAGGCCATGATGGATAGTGAAACAGGTTGATGTAAGCGATATGGATTCATTACGTTTTCTGATTCAGAATGTGCCAAGAAGGCTTTGGAACAGCTTAATGGATTTGAACTAGCCAGAAGGCCAAGGAAAGTTGGTCATGTTACTGAATGTACAGATATGCCTGTGCTAGTTCATTTTTGGACAGTGATGAACTGGAAAGGACTGGAGTAGACTTGGGAACAACTGGTCACCTCCTGTTAATGACTAGACTTACAGAAGGCACAGGCTTGCAGATTCCACCAGCTGCTCAGCAAGCATTACAAATGAGTGGTTCATTGGCATTTGGTGCTGTGGCAGAATTCTCCTGTTATACATTTGCTAACGTGACTTTCCCATCAGACTGAAGCTTCAGCTTTAGCTGCAGCTGCCTCTGTGCAACCCATTGCAACACAGTGTTACCAGCTCTCTAATATGTTCAATCCTCAAACAGAAGAAGAAGCTCGATGGGATACATAGATAAAGGATGATGTGATAGAAGAGTGTAATAAACATGCAGGAGTTATTCATATTTATGTTGACAAGAATTCTGCTCAGGATAATGTGTACCTAAAGTGCCCACCAGTTACTGCAGCTATTGCTGCTGTCAGTGCATTGCATGGCAGATGGTTTGCTGGAAAAACGTTAACAGCAGCATACGTACCTCTTCCAACTTACCACAACCTATTTCCTGATTCTATGACAGCAACACAACTACCAGTTCCAAGTAGACAATGAAACAGGCTATGGTCCTTTATGTACATAGCTTTTTTCTTGAAAACTCATCCAATCTTTTACTTAGATAAAAAATAAAGAGGCAAGGGTCCACTGTCATTTGTATACAATTCCTGTTACTTTGAAGAAAATAGAAATATTAACAGGGAAAAAATAAATTAGAACATAAAGAGATGAAAGAAAGAAGCAAAATTTAACCCCATAAGGCTGGCCCACTCAAAGGCAGAGCACAATGAGAACAGGAATTACAAGCCAGCCACTGGAACTTTCTGAAATGAAAGCAACAGAAGTACAACAACAATTGCAAGATACTACATAGTTAATAAATAATTTATCATATCTACAGTAAATAAGATACAAAGGGAAGTAATGGTCAAAATGAGACACACTAAAGCAGAGAGATTATGAAAGAAAAAGAAGACACTCAGGAAAATGAAAGATACATGAATGCCCACTGTAGGAAAGAAATGGAATATATTTCTTCCATGGATCCATTTGCATCCACAGATCCATACACAAATTTAGGGGATTAAAAGATCCAATTTTATTCAGAAGATTGAAGGAATGCCAAGATGGAATATCTAGAAAACAAGGTTACAGCCAATGATCATAAACTCAGAAATAGCAAGAGACATTTAAAAATAGTACAACTGTTATAAGATGAAGCAAAATAGAAAAATTCAAGAGTGATTGAAGAGAATGTAAAAGACACAGACAGCATAAAACCATAGAAACCTTCTTCACAGAAGACGTGCCAGAAAACTTCCCAAACATGCACAAAGAATTTTGGTGTAGGCTGCCGAATAAGAAATATAGACAGTCAGGTCTAGGCCCTCAAGGAGAGGACAAGATACCTTGCAACTGTGAGAGAGATGGATGCTCCTGCTGTGGATCAGACCTAAAGACCAAAGACCAAACAAATGCTTACCTCTCTCAAGATAATCATCTAGGACTGATCATCACTTCCAGGAAGCCAGGAATAGTCACTAATTGAACCACTACCAGATAAATTCCTGTTCTATATGGGCGTTCTCTTTCTATGGGACTCACTTCCCTATTCAGTTCTGCATTTAATCAATTTTACCTGAGCAATAGCGATTGTAATCTCATTGAACAGATTTGTTCTACTTTATGCCCACCTAAGTGAGTTCTCATTTTATCCCCTTTAGACCAACATGGTTTTACTCTATAAAAATCCCTCAAAGTGACAGCTTCAGAGACAAACTTGCTCGGGTCACCTTTCTGTCCCTCTCAGACAGAAGCTTTCTTTCATCCAATGAACGCACTCTGCTTTTACCCTCTGTTTGTTCCTGAAATTCATTCCTCAGTTGTAGAGAACACAAACTTGTCCTGGGTACCTATCAAGTTAGGAGATTAATTTCCCTATATCTTGTCTAAGGACATATAGTAAAGTTCCTCTCTCTGAAAAAGTAACCTCACCTGCCATGAGGAAATCATTGGCAATGAATTCTCTGGCTTCTTCATGCTGAAAGTGGTTGTAGTTGTGAACTAGCAGTCATACAGACTCTTCAGAGGTTCTATCTATCTAAAGTCTCTCAATAGACAACAGGTATTTTCATCTTGGATAGGCATATAGTTTTGAGTCTAGAGGAGACAAAGCCAAAGAAACAATTAAACATACATGGGCCAAATGTCAGCACAATGCTTTCCGATTGCTGTCTGTGCAGAGGCAGCTCGTGTATCTGGGACACCCTATGTTAGGACTTTTCTTTGCACATCTAAGGCCTCCCACAGCATCTCTAAAACTGTCATCATGCCACAGAATGAATATATCAAATTACACCATAAACGCTATGGATACCACAACCCTGCATGATTCCCTTGGTTTTGATATCTTCTAGGAAAGAATAAATTTTCTGAGAGATTAGAACATGTATAATCAAAGCACGAGCATTAGAACAAATAGGAAAGTTTAGAAACCCTTTTTAAAGGAATAGCAATTATAGTTCCCTCACTTTTATACCACTTTATTCATGAAGTCTGGCAGCTTGCAATAAGCCCCTCTAGTTTTAATTAAGAAATGTCAGACCTATATTTAATATCAGCATGAAATATATGAATTACATTAAAAATCAACCAGGTGGTGCGGGAGAGACTTCCTGCTCTGTGCCACCCACTAGACTGACCTCAACCTCCTTCAGATCCAGCCAAGGTGCAGCTTGTATGTGGGGTTCACTCCCATGGGCTGAAGCAGCAAGAACATTAAAAACAGCAGCCAGACCAAAGCTGGACACATCTGGACCAGTTCAAACTTGGTAGATCCAGACCCAGTAATCTGAGACACTTTGCTGGACCCAGACCTGTGGGAGTATCTTCTCTCTTTTTCTATTGATTTACAGAGACAGCAACAGGTAACTGGGTGAAATAGGCTGCCTGGAAGACCTCAGAAATTAATTCAATTGAGACAAAGAAAATAATACAAATAATTAATGAATCAAAAGGCTGTTCTTTGAAAAAAATAAATAAAATTGATAAGCCCCTAGATAACCTCATCAAAAAAAGCAAAGAAAAAAACACAAATTCAAGCAATAAGGAATGAAAAAGGCAAAATTACCACTGATCCAGTGGAGATTCAGAAGGTCATTAAGAGCTACTTTGAGAATCTTTACTCTCACAGAATTGAAGACACAGATGAAGTGACAGATTCCTAGAAAGGTACAAATTACCAAAACTGAATCAATAAGATATAAGAACTCTCAATAACTCAATAACAGCCAATGAAATACAATTTCAATGAAATTGAAAAGGGAGCAATAATCTCAGAATCATTCCTTCAGGCAAGTGTTGTACTGATACCAAAACCAAAGAAAGTCACAAACAAAAAAGAGAACTAAAGGCAAATCTCTCTCATGAACATACATGCAAAAATCTTCAATAAAATCCTCACAAATAGAAAGATATCACCTGCTCCTGGATAAAAAGAACCAACATTGTGAAGATAAGTAAACTTCCAAAATTGTTATGCAAATTTAATACAACCCCTATCAAAATACCACCAAAATACTTCAAAGACCTGGGGAAATCATTCCTAAAATTTATGTGGAACCAGAAAGGACCTAGAATACCAAAGGCAATCCTGGGCAAAAAGACAAAACAGGAGGCATTATGGTTCATAACCTAAAACTATACTACAAAACTACTGTGGGGCTGGCAAGATGGCTCAGCAGTCTAAAGCACCTGCTTAGGCAAGCTTAGGCAACCGCAGGGACCATGCTTCGATCCCCAGCACCAAAAGTTGCATCAGCCCCACTCCCAGGGCAGGCTGAGCAAGACATAAAATCAGCATGGTATTGGAAACATTAGACCTGAGGATCAACAGAATAGATCAGAAGATGCAGAAGCAAACACAAACATGCTCAGCCACTTTATCTTGGACAAAGGGGTCAAATATGTTTATGGAAGAAAGACAGCCTCTTTAATAAATGGTGCTGGAAAAAACTGGTTCTCTACATGCTGAAAATTAAACTTGTCCCAGGTCTATCACCATGCACTAAACTAAATTCAAAATGGATTAAAGATCTAAATATTAAAACAGAAACACTAAATCTCCTGGCAGAGAAAGTAGGAGGAAATCTTGAAGACATCAGGGTAGGCAAGCAGTTAATGGACGAAAATCAAACTGCACATGTTAATACTTAAAAGAATTAACAACTGGGACCTCTTCTTACTTAGAAGCTTTTGCACATCAAAAGAAATTAACAAAGTGAAGACAATCCACAAATTTTGAAAAAAACTTAACTAAATAGTACTCAGACAATAATCTTCTATCCAGACTTTATAAAGAAATACAAACAATAGAGCCGCCAAATTTAAAAACCTAATCCAGAAATGGGCATCCAAGATGAAAACACACTTCTCAGAGGAAGAAATATTACAAGCTGATAAATACACACACAAAAAAAATGCTCCACATCAGTAGCCATCCATGAAATGAAAATTAAAACAACACTAGTTACCATCTCACCCCAGAAAGAATGCCTATAAAAAAGAAGTCAACCAACAACAAATATTGAAGAGGCTGTGAGGAAAAAGGGACATTTCTACACTGCTGGTGGAAATGCAGACTGGTGCAACCATTATGGAAAGCAGTGTGGGGACTCCTTAGAAAACTAAGACTAGAAATCCCATTCACTTCAGCTATCCCCTTTCTGAGAATTCTCAGAAAAGAACTGAAAACATCATATCGCAGTGATATTTGTGCACCTATGTTCATAGCAGCACAATTTGTATAGCCAAATCTTGGAAAAACCAAATGCCCACCACCTGACGAATGGATGAAAAAGATGTGATGTTTTTATACAATGTAATATTACTCAGCTATAA
Organism: Capromys pilorides; assembly: GCA_004027915.1. Classification (NCBI taxonomy): domain Eukaryota; kingdom Metazoa; phylum Chordata; class Mammalia; order Rodentia; family Capromyidae; genus Capromys; species Capromys pilorides. The sequence goes on from PVKN010018450.1 coordinate 16,708, forward strand.
AGAATTACAAACTAAAAGACTTCATATATTTGTGCATGTATCTTGAACATATATTCATAAATGAAATAAACCTTACCTACATGTACAAGTATTGCACAGTCTCCTTAGTGTAAGAACTCAAAAGAAGAAATAAA
>PVKN010018451.1:0-16833 GCA_004027915.1 Capromys pilorides
ATCTACCAAGTTTGCTCTGTCCAGATGTGCCTGGCTGGGTCTGGCTGCTGTGCTCAGCTTTTTCCTGCTGTAGCTTGTGGAACTGAACCTGCTTTGCTCCTCTGGCCAGATGTTCAGCTCTTGGATTACCTGGGAGGGTCTCACCCCCAGCTTCTCTGCAGGGAATTTTGCAGATGCCAAGGCTGGGTTCTGGTCAGGAAATGAGTTCCAGTGGCATGGGGGCTGCAGGCTGAGAGTTCCTACCTGTGCGCCAGCCAGTCTAGGGTCTACTCTGTGAAGGAGTTCTGGTGGCATGAGGGCTGCAGGCTGAGGGTTCCTACCTGCACACCTGCCGGTCTGGGGACTGGTCAAGAAAGGACTTCTGGTGGTGCGGGGTTCGTAGGCCGAGAGTCCTCCCCCTTTTTGAATTGTGAATGTCAGGGATTTGTCCCAGTAATAAGGAAGGTGGCTGAGATAGAGTTTGGTACCAGGAATGGAGTCATTCTTGTGACATGAGACTATCATGCAATTCAGAAGCCTTTGGAACTGGTTCAGGAAAAATTTGGAAAGATTTAGAGATGCTGGATAGAAAAGACCTAGAATACTCTAAGATGAGCTTAATGGAAAATTCTGGTCTGAGTTCAGCGGGCCAAAATACTGTTTTTAAAAAATGCAGAAAGTAAAGACCAGATTCAGAAGGTTCTCTTTATGAGAACAAAGATTCCTCCAGCAGTTGAATTCCAGACCTTCCAGACTAGTGTGCTATATACTCCAGCAGAAAATTTATCTAAATTTTATTCAATTTCTAGGATTTTGTAAGAGACTGAGATTAAGGATGGCAGACTGAATACATTTCACATAAAGAGATGAAAAGGATTCTTTTGGGAGATGGGCAGATTGTTACACTTTAGATCAAAATGTCCCCCAAATCTCATAGCCTCACTTTTGAAAGGTGACTGGTTCATAAGGGGACTGTTCTCATCAGTAGATTAATCCACAAGTGAGATTAGAGCTAAACGTGTTATTGGCAAAGATGGGCTTATAGAAGAGGCAGGTCATTGGGGTTATGGCCTGGAGGGTCTGACTCCTTCCCACCTGCTCCTTTCTCTCTCCAATCACCATGATGTGAGCAATTGTCATGATTCTAAAAGGGGATGGAGGATACACAACAGGCCCAACCTGTTGCTCTTCTTCAACCTCTCCATGCTCTGGGGTCCAGCGCTGCAGAGATTTTGGGAAACAATCTTCTCTATGGACTCAGAAGGAAAAGAACATGCAAATCATTTACCTTCCCCTGACTCTTTGGCATACTGCACACATGTGTTCATCTACGTTTTATGAGATTTCTAAGAGGATGTACCAAAAGTCAAGTATTTAGGCCTAGGGATTCCTCCAACAGAAATGAATAAGACCTACCTCTGTTCAGGCAGTTGGCTCTTGGTCAGCTGGGACACAATTTATAGCAGATGTGGTGGGTGGGCTCCTTATGCCTGACAGCCCTCCTGTCCCATGCCTTCCCCCTTACTTGCTTCTCCACCTTCTTTCCTCACTGGAAACGTTGTATAACACAGCTCAGGTCAGGAAATATGAATCAAAGGTACTCCAGAAAATCGCTACTGTGACACCCAGTAGCCACCAATACAGCTTCTTGGGGCCTGACTGGAATGTAGGCAAGGTGAGACAGCAGCAACTTGTGACAAAAGGGTGAGAAGCCAGAGACTATGTATGAGAGGCAATGCATAAAGTTCCCATGGTCCTGATGCCATGGTTGTGTTCATGTCCCCACTGGACACTATCTAGTTTTGTATTCACTTTTCAATGTCTCCCCCTTGTTCTAGTCTGGACTCTTTCCAAATACATTCCTGACATAGAAAGCACAATAGCAATCAAATGGTTGTATTTAGGCAAAGAAAGAAAACACTGGGAGTGAAGATGAGGATTTCTCCCTGAAGAAGGTGGCACTGGAGTGACTCTGGACAGAGCAGCAGGAATTTTAGATGCGTGAGGACAGGAAGGCCACCCCAGGCAGGAGGCACTCAAGATGCAGAGCATCAGACCCAAGAAGAAGGTGAAAGTAACCAGTAGCATCTGGTGGGTGAGACACGCAGAACCACATTGGTCACCCACTGCGACTTCAGCACCGAACAGCAGGGCCACCCTTGAAAGTGTCAAGGTGGGCTGATCAGGAGCAGGTTTTACTTGGAATTTAGTTTGCCAGGACAGTTTGTGATGAAAGAGCGAGTACAGAGGATGTGCAAATCTCAACAACTGAGAGACCAGATCCACAGACCACAAAGGAAGCCTAGGATTTGTGAAGTAGGTTTGAAATATAAACTGAAATTGTATAGAAGTGTGTGGGAGGGCCAGGGAGATAGCTCAGGAGTACAAGTGCCTGCCTGGTAAGTGCAAGGTCCTGAGTTCGATCCCCAGTTCCACAAAAAAAAAAAAAAAAGCGTGTGGAAGTGTACAGGCTCGCATACACCCAGGAATGCATGTGAAAACCGGGGAAAGCAGAGACAGGCCTGCAGTCTGGCTCACTGTACTGATGCTCTCAACAATGTGCTACCTACCATGTGTAAGCTGTCCTTGACCCAGGAAGCTAGGTGAAGGGCACAGTACTATATGTAGTACTATACCAACTTCCTGTGGATCTATAATTATTTCAAAATAAAAAGTTTAAAAGAAGGCTGGGGAGGTAGCTCCATGGCACAAGTGCCTGCCTGGCAAGTGCAAGGTCCTGAGTTTGAATTCCGGTCTTGCAAAAAAAAAAAAAAAAAGTTCCAAAGATTTAATTTTTTTTTTCTTCTACAAGAATCAGGGCTTCTGGGCCAGTAGATGACTCAGTGGTCTAAAGTGCCTGCTTAGGCAAGCTCAGGCAACCACAGGGACAGTGGTTCGATCCCAGGCACCACATGCTCCACCAGCCCCATCCCAGGCCAGGCTGAGCTGGCCAGAATATATATATATATATATATATATATATATATATATATATATATATATATATAAAGAATTGGGGTTTCTGAGAGAAAGCAAATTATACGGAGAGGAGCCTAAGTCACACTGGGTTCTCCATAGCTAAATGGTAAGTGGACACTTAAAGCAGTGCTCTCAAGTTTTAAGAGGAATTAAAGTTAAGATTTTAGGAATGAGAGGCCGGCAAGATGGTTCAGTGGTCTAAAACACCTGCTTAGGCAAGCTTAGGAAACTGCAGCGAGCACGCTTCTATCCCTGGCACCACATGCTGCGCCAGCCCCACCCTCGGGACAGGCTGAGCCACCCATAAAAATAAAGTAAAATAAAATAATAAAAACTTAAAAAAAAAGATTTTAGGAATGAGGGAGGTTGCGGGAGACACTACCCCTGCCGCAGTTTCAGATTGGAAGGCATTATTTCAGGACAGTGCCCCATTCTGACCTCTCCCACAAAGTACATGGATTCCCTGAGATAGCAATAGGAAGTCAGAGGAAAGACCCGCTGTGAAAATAAGACACAGTTAAAGAGGGCTCTTTGTATTGCAAATCATCTCAGAGTCCTCAGGAGACTAATGTTTACTAAAATATCATATGCAAAACTAATGGGGGTGGGGGAACATGCCGTATCAGTGAAAGTCCTACTTCCATCACTCAGAATTCCTAAGGCTACAAGGCTGTGGTTTGAGGTGATATTCAGGGGTGATGGACCCCAGGGAGAAACGGACAATGCTTCCCCAGCCCTGTCCTCTCCTGCTGTACTCCTACACCTTGCTAGCAAAGGGGAAGGCTGCCTTCCACGACAGGAGAGAGTCAAGTCCTTCAGTGCAGTAAATGTACTGTGCAGGGCTGCGGGGCCCTGAGAGCTGGGGAGGGAGGCAGAGAAGATGCAGGCTCCCTCCTGCCGCACTGCTGGAAGCCTGTGTGGGCCGCCTGTGCCAGCCCCGTGGCCAGCCGTCAAGGCAAAGTAGGCGAGCAGTGGAGAAAACTGTGGAAATGGGGCAGGCGATAAATATAGTAATCTCATTATGGATGTTCTATTTCTGTCCCTCCCTCTCCCTCCCTTGTTCTCTCTCTCTCTCTCTCTCTCTCTCTCTCTCTCTCTCTCTCTCTCTCTCTCTCTCTCTCTCCCCAATGCGATTTAATTTCATTTCCTTTATTGCAACTGTCTTTGCAAACCCAACAGCCCTTTACTTATCTCATATTTAGAAACTGCTTTGAAGCGCATCAGCAAAAACAGGAAAAAGAGTTCTTACTGACTGAGTATGGGCTCAGGAGCTCACGCTACTGCGTAGATCAGAAAGCTTTCACCAGAAAGTTGAAAAATGCACACACTCTGCACTGCCTTTCAACTGAGAATAAGCATGCCTGGCTCTCAGAGCCCCAATAAGTCACAAGACAACCCCAAGCCCCTAAGACAAACAGGAAAGGAAAAGAAAAGAAGCCAAAAAGACACAAAGCTGCCATATGCATGAGTAATTATGGAGTAGTGTGCTTCAGAGTCCCCATGGGTCATTCTTGAGTGACCCGTCTCTCCCTGAACTGCCCTGTTCACCCAGGGTCCAGTGTCCAGGGAACTTTGCCTAGGTGATCAGAGCCAATGTCTCCCCAAAGTCCTTGTGCAAATTTAAATTGTGATCATTGCAGAAAGAGATGGGGCTGGGGAGATAGCTTCATGGCACAAGTGTCTGCCTGGCAAGTGCAAGGTTGTGAGTTCAAACCCCGGTTCCGCAAAAAAAAAAAAAAAAGAGAGAAACAAATGCTGCAAACTCACAAAGAAAGACCCTTGGATTTTTAGCTATTCAAATTTCTTTTAGTCCATTCTGGTATTGTAGACTTTGAGCAATATCTCTTTATTTATTTGTTCTGTTCAGCTTTCCACCCCCTCCTCAATTATTGGAGGTTAAACTCAGGGCCTTTGCACTGAGCTGTATCCCTGGCCCTTTTTTATTGATACTTTGAGACAAAGTCTTGGCCTGGTCAGATAGCTCAGCGAACTAAACTGCCTGTTTAGGCAGTGTGCAGCAGCCAGTATTCTATTCCCAGTATGCCATGCCAGCCCCACCCCTGGGTTGCACTATTGAGACTGGGTGTGGTGATGCAGGCCTGTAATCCCAGCACTTGGGAGGCTGAAAACAACAGGAGCACTGAGTCCAATCTACAAAGTGAGACCCTGTCTTTCTTACTCTTCTCTCATTGCTGGGACAAACACCCAACACTCAAAATTGAGAGAAGGAAAGGTTTATTTAGCTCACTGTTACTGGAGGTTTCAGTCCATATTCAGCTGGCTCCAAAGCAGAGAACAGCCTTTCATGGCGGCAGGCAAGAGCAAGAGAGCATTGGGAGAGAGCTAGCTGCAGCTCAAGCAGCTAACTTCTCTTCCTCCCTTACATTGAAATGCAAATCGCCTGCAGGTGTGGCACCCATCTGCACAATACTCAATTACAAATTCCAGAAGCTGCCTCATGACTGCATGAGGCTTTGGAGGGACACCTATGCACAAACCATAACAGACCTTATAGACCTGGTAGACCCTTACTAAATACATACATTAAAAAAAAAAAAAAAGCCTTGCTAAGTTAATAAGTATCACACTTCCTATCCTCCTGCCTCAGCCTCCTGGAATTATCTTCACATCTAGTTTGAACAATAAATTTTTGATTTTTTTTACTGCAGTGGATGTTTGTTATCTGTAAGAAAAGCCAATTATTTTTAAAATTTCAAATTCATAATTTCTATAGGTATAGGTAAAATTGAAATAATCTTTTATTCTTCATTTATCTTAAATACATTCTCTTCTCTTGTCTTTTTTGAGAGAAGGCTTTGCTTCGCAGGTAAGGCCTTGAGCTCACTATGTAGCCCAGGCTGGCCTTGAACTTGAGTCAATCCTAGGAACACCTCTCCCAAGTGCTGGGTTACATGCATGCCCTACGGTGCCTGATTCTACTTCTAAATTATTAAAACTTACAGCTCCACTGAGAGCTCTGGAATGTACGTATAAGCAGGTATTCATAGTATTGGCATTGGGGAACTGATGCAAGACTTTGAGGGGCTGCCCAGGGGCTGCGACTCTCAAAGCTGCCCACACTGGCCCTGCCCTTGTCCCCACTGCCTTCAGAGACCCCTGATGAGTGGTAGCGGGTCTCCCACTCACTGGTTTTTCTCTTTTCTCTCAGGGAAGCACAAGGGCTTTCTGCACTCAGCCTGCTCACAGGGCTTTCCTGGCATCCTGCTCTAGCATGACCTCCATTGTGCACCTGTCCTCTCTCCTACGGGCAGAAAAGCCCATGGTTTGCGTCATGAATGGAGACAGAAAAGAAAAGCAAGGAGAGATCAATCAACAAGAGGAATGCAGGCAGGCATTAGGACCTCGAGCCTTGGGACCACCCCTGTTTCCTTGCCGGTGAAGGCCCTGCTTGAGGTGAGGACCCTGTCCCAGCCCCCACGCTGCTACCTGGAAGTTCTGCTGGGCTCCTGGTGTGGAGGCTGGTCCAAACCAGTCTGATGTAGCTTGTGCTTGTGTTGGAAACTTGCTTCCTGCAACAATGAGGGTAGTGGTGCTGGGGCCTATAAGAGGTGCGACCTAGTAGGAAGCCCCAAGCTCAGGCTTCCTATGTCACAAAGGTTACGCAAGTGCCTGCCATTGTGGTGCTGTAGGTAGCTGAATTAGATAGAAATATTATAGGCAGTTAGATAGAGCCAGGCCCTCAAGGACGACAAGGAAGACAAGATGACTTCACAGCTATAAACAGACACTCCTCTGCTGTGGGTCGAATCTCAAGACCAGAGTAAACAAATACAGCTACTTACTTCCCTAGGGATGGGCTTCAGGGATTGATATTCTAAATATGTATCAATCACCTTGAAAGAGCCCAATTGAGTCACTAACCCAACCTCCAACAGGAAGAGGCTGGATTTAATCTATTTTACCTGAGCAATGGTGCTTGTAATCTCATTGGTTGACCATAGTTTTGTCCCACCTTGTACCCACCTAAGTGAGTTCCCATGTCTTCTCCACAACCTTAGATCCACCTCACCACTTGGTTTTCCTCTATAAAAGTCCCTCGAAGAGATAGCTTCTCAGGGACATCCACTCGGGATCCCCCGCCTGTCCCTCTCTCAGACAAAAGCTTTCTTTCCCTCAACAAATATGTTTGGCTCATTACTTCCATTTGTTGCTAAAATTCATTCTTTGGTTTTATAGAACACGAACTCATCCCAGGTACTTTTCAGATTGGGGATCAGTTTTCCCTATATTATTTGGAGGTTCTCTGTTGGGGGTCATCCACCCCAGAACAATTCTTTTCCCTGTATCAGTGTCACCCATCGAGAAGTGTGCACTCAGGCTCAGCTCATACCTGCACTGTGCCCTTGAACCTCCAAAACGATGATCACAACCTCTTTTCTTAATTCTCAGCCTCAGGTACTTTGTTATAGCAGCAGAAAATGGATTGCTACAGTGATGAAGAGTGTTACCTTTGATTCTGTGGATCCTGCTCATAGAATCCACATTGTCAACCATAAAATGGATGACTAGGGTTCCTTCCTTGTAGGTGGCAAGCAATGACTGAAATAACCCATAAAGCGATCTGCTTGGCACTTGCTAAATCCTCCATAAAAATAAACTATTTGGCCAGGTGCAATGGTGCATGCCTGTAATCACAGAGCTTGGGAGGTTGAGGCAGGAGGAACAAGAGGCCAGCTTGGATTACATGGTGAGTTCAAGACTAGCCTGAGCTACAGAGCAAGATTGTCTCAAATAACAACAGAAAGCTATTAAAATTTCCAAATACATATCTGTTTTGTTTCCCATTTGTTCATACGTCATCAATTTAATAGATTGATTTCTAGAAGAAAAATGAGAAACAGACTCTTTGAAAAATGTGCCAGAAATGAAGATTAATTCCCTGTTACAGAGGTCCTGGACTCCCCTTTCTTCCTCCCTTCATTAAAATAGCTCTGAGCTCCGCTGACTGTGTCTAATTTCCAGCAAGACCCCTCCCTTTCCCTGAGTTTCTAGAAGAAACTAACTGTGCTTCTGCTTTCACAGATGTTCTTCCTCTCAGGCCCTTGGAATCTGACTCATCTGAGCCCAGAAGCTGGAAACCCATTAAAGAATCTGGACTCTAACTGGGTATGGTGGCCCACACCTGTAATCCCAGCACCTGAGAGGCTGAAGCAGGAGGATCCCTGGAAGTTCAAGGCTCACATGGTGGGTTCAAGGCCACCTTGAACTACACAACAAGACTCTGTTTTAAAACAAAGTAAAACATTAGAAAAGGAAGTTGGACCTATCTTCCTACCCCTGAGCTCACTGTCTACTGTCTTGGGCCTTAGTTTCCTCTCCAAACTTTCTGCTTTATCCTTCTTAGATGGGGAAAATGGAAGCAAAGTAGGAATTGAGCAGTGTTGTCTCCTCCTTGCCTCCTGGTGACTGTGGGCACATCCCCAAAGCCTTGGGCCTCCCCTCTCTGCTGCTTCTTGGCCCTGCTGAGCCTTGGTGGTGACAGCAGCACTGCCCACGCCTCCGCTTCACCCAAAGTTCATTTCTGTGCCGGGGTTTTCCCATCCTTTCTAAGTGACCTTAGAAAGCACCCGCCTTCCAGGTGCTTCTGCAGAGCCCCACCTACTGCTGTGGCACCCTCTCCTCCTTCCCCACTACACAGTGGGTCAGTCTGGATGAGCTGTGTGGGCCACAGAAACAAACACCACTGTGCCCTGAGGCAACAATGATGACAGTTAACAACCTCAAGGGCCCAGCCAGCAGCCTGGAATGCTCCTGCTCTTGACTGAACCACGAGACATGTGGAGCGCACAGGGCTCATCAGGCTTACACATGCCATTTCCTCTCCACCTGAATTGGACGCCAGACTCTATGAACCTGCGGGGGATGAAGAGCAGGTCTGAAGGCCACACCCTCTCTGAGTCACAGTCCCCTGAGATTCAGCCTTCAGGACCCTTCTGGTGATGGGCAGCATGGACCCTCTGGGCCAGCACCACACTGTTTCTCCATGACCCTCCTCCTCCTCAGGTCGAGCTCCCCATGCAGGGCTCTAGCCTTTCCCTCCTCCACTGTGACCTGTGCTGGTAAGCACCCAAGCCCACCTCCCTTGATTCCTGACATCTGAGCACCCTGAGGAAAATCCAATTCCAGCAAGGCAGCCTTGTGGGGAACAGTCAGAAGATGGGGGCTGGAGCACGGGCAGAAGCAGAAGTGCCAAGGTGCAGGCGAGGCAACAGGAGGCCAGGCAATCCACACCAATTGTCCCTGCTGCTGGTCCCACCAGAATCTACCTTTTAATAGATCCCTGGGGGATCTACTGCACAGAAGGGCTGAGAAACCCTGCCTGGGAAAGGTCTTTGGAAACCAGTAAAAGCAGGCAGCCATCCCCTGACAACACCGCCCCGGCAAGCAGAGGGGTCTGAGGAGGCTGCAGGGCAGTGCGGGTGGGGACATTTTTCAAAGCAAAACATGATGAACTCACAACCCTCTTGCTAAAACGGAGGAGGAAGTTCTGAAAAGCTTGTACCCAGTAAGGAATGCCAAATGAGAATTGCTTACATAATACTTAGCATTGCTAATATGACTGCATGCTATTATTAATAGTCTGTGCATTTAGTGTCTGATGTCAGTGAAAGAACAAATATTGGAATGCTTTCTGAGTCCACTTGCATCCCCAGCCCTTCACGCGTTCTTCTCCAGAAGCACAGATTCCTGCTGGAAGTGTCCGGATCAGCCTGTCCTCCTGGCACAGAGAAGGAGGAGGAAGGAACAGTGGAATGTGGCGCGGTCATTTCCCAACACCCACACCTCTCCCTGCCAGCTCCTGGTCTCCTTTCTGAGCTGCACTGGTGGTCTCGTCTCTGTACTGGGGTCCTCCTTCCTTTCAAGAGGCAGAAAGACAGCAAGAGGAAGCAGCAGAAATGGAGAGCAAGCCCCAAGGTGTCCCAGGTTCCCAGGCTTGATAACTCCCGGCCCAGCTCCCCGTCTGTGTTTAGTTGAAGCCCCTCGAAGAACACCATGGACCCTGCTGTCCAGGGTAGCTCTAGCCAGGTCCCTATTGCCAGGAACCAAGAGTGAGACCTACGTCATCCTTCAAGGCCTTGCCTCTCCCTGCGTGGGCACCACCACTGTGGGCAAAGTCACGCTGTATTAATTACACTATGCTGTCATAGTGTCATATTGTACTTTGTTTATCTCTATATTTATTCATGGTGCGTGGAACCCAGGGCCTCAAGCATGCTAGGCAAGGGCTCTATCTCCAAGCTCCAATGCCAGCCCTGTATTATCTCAACACAATGGAAATAAAGACATATCTATGTGCAGCAGGGTTAAGCTGCCAGTACTAGAATGTGTGCATTCATGGAACGGGGAGGAAAAGCTTTTTCTCCCAGTGCTACGTAGGAAGCCATGAGTCTGAGCTTCACCAGGGCAACAGAGTGCAAGCAGTTCCGTACATTCAGTGTCATCGTCTCCAGAGCATTTCAGAGCATTCCCCCGGCTGAGGTCACGGGGAAGATGACCATGAGGGCCCCTTTCCAGAGCTCCCCGTGAGAAGCCTTGCAGGTAAGAAGATACTGCGTCCAGTGCTTCTGAAGCTAGGTGAGCTCTGGAAGGGGAAAGAACATTTTTAGAAAGCTGCAAGCGCCAGCTCAGTGCATGACCTCACCTAACAATCTGTCGCCTCCCATATGCTGTAGCATCATAGCATTAGGAGGGACACTGTCAAATTGCACAGGGAACAGAGGCTTAGAAAAGGGAAGTGACACAATAAAGGTCACTAGCTGATAAACAGCAGAGCTGGGATTTGAACCCCCATCTGCTAGACTTTAGGGGTCTTTCTCTTTCCCCATAGCCAACCTTCTCAAATCAAATTCTCCTCTTCCTTTATAACTACTTGTCAGGTCACCTGGGAACCCTATGGGAAGCAGATGCTGTGTGTAGCTTTGGACTATTGAGTAGAAACTGAGCCCACACTTCAGCCAAGCCCTGGATGAAGCAAATGCTACAAACTCCTGCACCCACCTGACTAGCAAGACTTCAGAGTACAGCAGCACCTCAAGCCTAGGAGGAATTTTGACATCCATAGGCTTTGGCATCTGTAGAGGTTTGAGCTGATTTTACATAGCTCTTGTGGGGTAAGGAGGCCTCAGAGTAACATCTGGGCTACATAAGTATTTAGTTTAACAGACACATCTTTTTTCTTCTCTCTCTCTCTCTCTCTCTCTCTCTCTCAACATGTGAAGGAAGCTGAAAGCTCCTTTTATGGTCTGTAGGCAAGTACTTCTCCAGAAGAGGAAGACTTTGTCCACAGGTCCACGCTCCTCAGAGCCCGTTCTGCACCACTGCATTGCTGGCCTTGCCCCAGGGTCTGAAGGGCACCCATGGCCCGTCACCCCCTGCAGCAGGAACCGCATGATTGCCTTGCACCCCTCCCCCACCACAGGCTGTCCAACCATTAAAATCACAGCAATGATGTGAATTGCTTCAAGAGATGGAAGCGTGAGAAATACAGGAACACAGTAGAACACATGTCACAAACCCAGGGGGAAGCCCAACTTTTCAGAAAAAAACAATTTTTAAAAAATTTTGCACATATTCCAGAAAGGGGGGTGGAGGAGGATAACAAAACTTGGCCTAGGGATATTCCTAGCTGAGTCAAAGAAACCTAAAATGACTGTTGGCAGCTTTGTGCTGGGACGGGGTGTGGTCCCCACTCTGACGGTCCCAGTACACTTTCCAGGAGCAAAGTGGCTTGGAGCTGGGTCTCAAGCACAAGAAGCATATTTCTGCAGAGGTCCTCCCCCGACAAGGCTTCCGCGCATCTCTAACCTGTCAAGAGCTCTAACTCCATCTGCTGACTGCTTTACTCACAGGCTCATGTGTTTGGCAGTGTCTCCATTCACTGGAGGTGCTCTGTGACCCAGCGTCTGCTCTGACTAGACAAAGGATGTCTAAGGATGCATGCTCCCCGTGGACAAAGGCACTCTAGTGGCTCTGCTCCTAATCATGTGAGCAACCCCCTCAGCAGGAGAGAGCCATGACATGGGCCACCACCCGTGTGTGCCAGCACAGAAGACTATGACATCAGAGTGGGTGGACTGCAGGACACGCACCAGTGTGGGCAGATTGCACAATACACTGGGTGGAAGACAACTCAGGCGGTCAACTGGGAGTCAGGATGGTGGAGCCTTTGGAGGAATAAGAAAGGGGGAGAAAGAGGCTGCCAGAGTGGTGCCTGGCCTGGGGTCATTCTTGGTGCAGAACCTGAGCTCAGGTTACATGAGCATGTGTGCTCTGGCGTGTGTTTTTTCTATGTATAACCATGTAAACAAAGAAAGGCTTAAGCTTCCACTGTGTTCAAAGCAGCACTTTGGAAGCACCAGATCTTTTCTGCCTGTCTCCTACACCAGCTCTGCTAGGAGAAGTTGGCTCCTGAGTGTCTCCTTCCATGCTATTTCTCTCTCCCAGCCCAGAGCTCACCTCAGACCTATGATGATGAAATCTCTGACCCGCAGGTCAGCACAGTCTATTTTGTGCTCCTTACTGAGCCCTTTTTCTGACCAAGTCTTTTCCTTGCTGCCACTGTTCTTCCAAACAGATGAGAAATCTGGGGACTTTGGTCCTGCTCATCACCCCACCCTGAGAGGTCAGCTATGACTGCAGCCCTCTGGGCCAGTGCAGCAGCTGGCTGGCCTCATTCATTCCAGCCCCTCCACACACCCAGGCCTCTGGCTGTCTCTACCTGCCCAGCTCTTTCAGAGTTGCCTCTAGAACTTGTGCTCCTTGAAAGAAGCCAGAGGGAGGTGTTATAAGCCCTTCCACCCAGGCCTGGCTCAGCACACCTGTCAAGTACAACCTCACCTCCTCTGGACACCCCCATGGAATCATGAACCTCAAGATAAACAAAAAACAAACTCAGCCAGGGATATAGCTTAGCAATATAGCACCTGCCTGGCAAGCGTGAGGTCCTCAGTTTGATTCCAAGGGCCAATAATAATAATAATAATAATAATACTCAGCAGAAAGACACTGCCCTGGGGATAACCAAATATGACATGGCACAAGTATTTCCTGCAGCTGCACAATGGAGAAGCTGAGTAATCTGTGCATTTCACTGAATGACAGGGCCTAAGATCACAGAGGCCTAAGGTCAGCTAAAGTGTGATTGCCTGAGTTTTCCTTCCTCTTGAGTAAAGCTGCTAGGAACAAACCCCACTTTTTAGAAAACCCAGGCTAGAGTCACTGACCAGGCAGCTCCTGGGCAGCTGGCCTGGGCTGAGTGCCCTAGGGCCCTCCCTCTAGTCAGGCTGCAAAAGGAATCCAGAAGGAATGAGGCAATGCTGGCAGGGTGGCTGCCCTGGGAGCCCGTTTCTGCCCTGGCTGCAGCCTCAGTAAGAAAGGAAGCAAATTAACAGAAGCAGGCAGTAATTTGCATGCAAACAGTGGAGGCAAATCTGCACTTCTGCCCCTGCATGGTGGGTCTTCTCAGAACATGACTGCAGTAGTTGTGGGCAAACCAGAAAAGGGCCAATGAGACCAGACATAGAAACACAAACTCTGGCATAGAAGCAACCCTGTGTCCAAAGTTTGGCTCCTCTTATTCATTACAGGACCTTGGACAAGTTGCCCAAAGTGTCTGAAACTCTAATCTGTGAAATGGTAATAAGACTGCGTATCCTACAAGGGTGTTGTGTAAGCTGAGAAAGCGGGTGAAGTATGTAGTGTTTAACAAGAGCTCAATACATTGCTGTTGTTCTATCGGCTTTAGAACATTCTGCAGCTTGGTGAAACTGGGCTCAGAGTTTGTGTTTCCCTGTACCCTTCAAACAACAACTACATAGAAGTGTAAAAAGGCAAAGATAAAGAGACAGCATGAAAAGTAAGACTAGTGTAGTAGAATTGGCCCAAGGGGGCAGAATCCCACATCTGGTGACCTCTCTTCCTTCACACTCAGCGTCTGAAATTCCATCAGCCTATTGACTACCCAGCATCCTCTTCTAAAACAGAAGTCTGTCTGGGAAGACAAAAATTCCAAATCCTTCGTGTGTAGCAGAAAGGTGGTAGAGCTGTGCTGTGAAGGACGCGGGGGCTTGGTTGGGTGATGTAGGAGAATGAAACTCCCAACCTGAAAGATACCTGGGCTGAGTGTGTGTTCTCTAAAATTGAAGAATGAGTTTTAGGAACAATGGAGGTTAATAGTAGAATATATTTATTGGGGGAAAGAAAGCTTCTCTCCAACAGGGGGACAGAAGAGGATCCAAGCAGGTAGCCCAGAAATTTGTCTTTTCTGGGGATTTTTATAGAGCAAAACAGTGAGGTGAGGTGAGTCTAAGGTGGAAAACATAGGAACTCACACACGAGGTGGGACACAGCTATGGTCAATCACTACTATTACAAGTATAATTGCTCCGGTAAAATTAATTAAATCCATGACTAAATGGGGAAATGAATCATGTAGCAAGTGGGCATGAATAGAACAGGGGCTTATCTCGTAGGGAGTTGGGTTAGTGACTCTTTCTGGCTTCCTCAAGTGATTATCAACCTGGATTCTTATCTTTATGGAGGTAAGCATTTGATCTTTTATCTTCAGGTCTGGCCCACAGAAACAGTGTCTGTCTCTCCCACAGTTGCAAGGCGTCTTGTTTTCTGTGCTGTCTCCTTCAGCGTCTAGCCCTATCTGACTGCCTACAACATTTCTATCTAAATTAGCTGCCTACAACATTGGGCCTTGGAGGGTGTGGTTTACTCAGGAGCACAAACTTCACAGCATAGGCCTCAGCCAGATGGGGCTTCCCTGCATTCACCTAGATTCTGGAACCATACTGCCTGGGTTGAAGGCTCCCTCCCATCGCTTTCCAGCTGGGACTTTGGGAAAGCCAACCTCCCCACTCCCAGCCTCCCAGTCTCCCCAGCCACTGGGAACCTGGGCTGATAATTCAAGAATTGTAGGAGAATTCAACAAGCTAACAGCGCCTAGACACAGGCCTGCGCCACAGGCTCATACAGGTTAGTGTTTTTTAGGGCAAACTGGGACAAAGGACACTGAAATCAGGAATCCTCCTTGTGACCCAGCTGCCTTCTTATTCACTGTGGTTTGCCGCCACCAGCCTAGGAAGGCCCTGTGTTACAGCCCAGCCATATCTGGGGACAGAGATGAGGGTCTGAGGACCTTCACTGGCAGTCGTGGTGTGGATTCCATAGGGAAAATAGTCTTGAGGCTCCCACTGCAGCTTTTCTCACTTGCTTTGTGAATCTGGCCTTTAACTGGCCCACACCCAGAGACACAAACCAGCAAGGGGAAGACGAGGCAGATGTGTGTGTTCTTTGGGCAGGAGGAAAACTGTACTGGAGCTGCAGGGTCAGGAGGAGCTGAGGAGACTGAGAACACAGCGCCCAAGACTCAAGGTCTTCCTATTAAAGCTCTTTGAAGCGATGCTGGCTCCAGAAAATCCCTTCTTAGCCCTCAACATTGACCTACAGACTCAAAAGACAAGAGTTAGCCTATCTTGGTTTTCTTTGCATTTTTAGCCTTGACTCACTCCTCCTTACCCCTGCCACACCCAGACAGCAGTTCCTGTTTCCTCTTTGAGCTCCAGTTCCCCATCTGTAAAATGGGGATAAAACCGTATCTCTCCCAGAGTTACAGCATATGTGAGGGGCCTGGAAGAGCTTCACGCACAGCTGGTGACAGTTATATTGTCACCATGGATATTTACTCCTGGTGCCAAATAACTTGTTCCTCATTAACAAGCTCCTCCTGCTGAGAGCTCGTTTTCAGCAACTCCTGCCTGTAGGCCTGGGCCAGCTTCTTCATCATTAACTTGCTTGGTACAAAAGTGTCATACCACAGGGCAGAAACGGATCCTGGATCACCCCAGTGCCCTCCAGCAAGTCCCTGAAGAAACTGTCCCAGACTGATAGACGTGACTAGATGCCTAGGAAAGGAAAGTGTTCATTCATGCTGACCCACAACCTGCAACTATTTAGGGGCATGAATGGCACCCCTAGAAATGACCTAGTCCAGGGACATTGTTTAAGGATAAGGAATAGCTGGGCATGGCAGCTCATGCCCATAATCCCATCACTATAGGAGGCTGAAGCAAGAGGATCTCAAGTTTAACCCTATCCTGGGCAAATTAGTGACTTAATGAGATACTGTCTTAAAATAAAAAATTAAAAATGGTTGGGATGTAAATCAGTGCAAAGGTCCCAGGTTCATCACCAATGTAAGAAATATGTATAAATATAAGATAAGAACAATGTGCTAAAGGTATCAGCTTGTTCAAGGTCATGTAGGGTGGCAGAGGTCAGTCTTCTGACAAAAATACAAAACCAAAATGTCTAATGATGAGGCAACAACCAATCCTGTTGCAGTGCACTCATGCATAGTATTAGTTATATTGTAATTGATTTAGTAATTTAATTGGAAAAATATTTTTGATACTAGGGATTGAAATGAGGGCTTCACACATCAGGCAAACACTGAGCTCCATCTCCACCCTTTTTCATTTTTTGAGGCAGGTTCTCACTAACCTGTCCAGGCTGACCTCAGACTGTAATCCTCCTGTCTCAGCCTCCCAAAGAGCAAAGGTTACATGAATGTGTTATACTTAGTGGCATCAGCATTTTTTTTTTTTTTTTTTTTTTTTGGATATAGGGTCTCACTACACAGTTCAGACTCATAGTGAGCCTCCTGTCTCAGCCTCCTTATTTCTGGGATTACAGGCATGCCTGGTTTCAGGGCAAGCATGGCATGCACTACTAGGGATTGAACCTGGGACTGTGTGCTTGCCAGGCATGCACTTAGACCACCAAGCTATCTCCCCAGCCAGCATCAGCAATTTTAACTCTCCAAGAAAACCCAATGTGCAGCCAGAT
>PVKN010018452.1:0-16826 GCA_004027915.1 Capromys pilorides
ATGGTTCAGTGGTCTAAAGCGCCTGCTTAGGAGGGCTCAGGCAACTGCAGGGACTGCAGTTCGATCCCCGGCACCACATGCTGCGCCAGCGCCACCACCAGGGCAGGCTGAGCCAGCCACAAAATGAATAAATAAAGAAACAAACAAACACAACAAGCAAACAAATAAATAAATAAATAAAATTTAAAAAAAAAAAGAGATCTTTTCTTATCTTTTCACTAGCTGCAATGGTGTCTTCAAGGTCTGAAAGTCTATTTTCACTTTCATTGAAATGGTTTCACCAGTTTGTGGTCAAGGTTTTAATTTCCTGTATAGCACTTTGAATCTGCTTTGTGCATTCTATTTCTTTCCTATATTGCTGATTCATGGATTTCATCATTTTTCTCTTCTCTATTTTTTGTATCAGTGTCTTCTTTAGGAGCATTTAGTACTTCTTTCATTATAGTTATCATTTTTCTTTACTTCATGAATGATTTCTGATCTGATTTCCTCTATACCTTTCTGCAGTTGTTTCTTTACTTCAGATGCTATTATTTCTAAGATGTCAGGTGTGTGCTTTCCAATTTCTTCTATGCTATTGTCTCCTGCATTTGCTCTGGGTGGGCTCTGAGCCTGAGAATGCATTTTGCTCCTTCTCTTTGTCATTTTGTGTAGCACTGTCTTCTGACCTTTGGTGTAGAGCTTTGGTGCAGTTCTTACCTTAGCAACAGGTCTGGATCTACAAAGTTCAAACTTGCCCAGGTGGGTGTGGCTTGGGTTTTGTTGTTGGGCTGTTGTAAAACTATGTGTCAGAGCCGAACGGAGCAACAAGAAAACCTGATGAAGGTGGCTCAGAGGACCCACTGAGGTTACACCCTCAGTGAGCAAAGAACTCCTGAGACAAGTCAGCTTTCAGGGATAGTCAGTGCGATCTCATGCTCAATCACCTTAGCAAAAAGAGGACCACATGCGTAACCATGATCTTCATTACCTCCCATCCCTCTCCCATCATAGGGTTCATTTAGGGGTCAATCAATAGCATTAAAAGAAAGGGAGAAAGAAACAGAGAGCCTGCAGGTGAAGCTGCCATACCGCAGCTGTCCCTGGGCCTCGTCCATTATACTCTGTTTCCTGAAATGCCAGTTAGGCTATATTGGGCTCCACTTCTTCCTGCTGCAACCCTTAGAGTATAACCCACTGTGCCACTCCAGCAAGATGTTCTGCTCCTGGATCAGCTGTGTGAGTCTTGCCTCCAGCCTCTCTACTGGGAGTTCTGCCTCAGGGTTCAACACCTGGCCACACAGGGTCTGGGCTCTGGGTTGAATGAGGACTAGGCAGGCCCCTGGTTGTCTCACTCACACGCCAGGCCTGGGTTCTGGGTCGAATGATGATTCATCAGGCCCTGGGTCCTCTCACACTCTGGACAAGGGCTCTGGGTTGAATCTTAAATTTCCAAAATTAGAATTTAATATTTATGTTTAGTTAGGACATCTAGTCCATTTGTTTTTTACTTCTTTTACTCCATTTTATTTTGTGATTTCTATTTATCCTGTCTTTTCTGCACTTATTCATAGCTACTTTCTTATCTTATTTTGGATTTTTAAAAAATCTGTGGTGATTTGGATGATAAATATCCTGCTTTTACTGGTGTCCCTGAAAGTTTAATATAAATATACACACTTAACATTTAAAGTTAATATCTTTACCATCATCTTGGATGGTACAAAAATCCTGGAACATATCAGATGTGATGTCTTCTATTGACCTAACTGGATTTTTGTCATGAATATTGTCTCTTTCTCTTTGAATTCTTGAAACATTATTGTTAATATAGTCAATAATGGTTCAGTTATTCAAATAATTACAATTTATTTACTTGTAATGTTCTCTCTTCCTCTTTACCTCTCCTATGAGCTATACCCCAGTCCTTATAATTCCTTCTTGAATTTCACTTCTTCCATATAGAATCACTTTTGTTTTGTCTGAAATGTATCCTTTGAAAATCTCTTTAGTTGCTGGACCTGGTACCACACACCCATAATCCTAGCACTTATGAAAACTGAAGTAAGGCCCCACCCCCAGGCACACTGAGACAGTGATTGAGATTGGGCATGGTGGCACAGCTATAATCCCAGCACTTAGGAGGCTGACAACAGGAGGATCACTGAGTCTGATCTGTGTAGTGAGACCCTGTAGACCTTGTACTAAATACATAAAAATAAATAAATAAACTAAAGTCTGAAAATCACAAATTGGAGTCTTGCCTGGGCAATTTAGCAAGAGTTTGTCTCAATAATAATAACAATAATAATAATTAATAAGGTGCTGGGGATATAGCTTAGTGGTTCAGTGAGAGAACACCTCAAGGTTTGGTCCTTAGTACAACAAATAAATAAATAGGAAATAAAAGAAAAAACCTTTAGAAGAAAAGTTAATATTCCTGTTCATCCTCATATTTAAAAATTTTTAACCTTTTGAAGTCATTTTTTAAATTTTATTTTGAAGGTGGCCTCAGGTTTATCTTAGTGGTAGAACACTTACCTAGCCCTTGGGTGAATCCCTGGCACTGCAACAATCAATCAATAAGATTTATTTTTTAATAATTTGGGATGAGGCATTGTGGCACACACTTGTAATCCTAGCACTGAAGAAGCTGAGGCAGGAGGATCATTACAAAGTGGATGTTTGCCTGGCTAAAAGGTGAGCTCAGGGCCAGCTGGAACTGCATAGTGAGGTTCTATTTTAAACAAATGAAAGAATAATGTTAGATTTACAGGAGAGTTACACATAGTACATACAGTTCTAGTTTATCTTTCAATCAGTTGTTGGGATGAATACAAGGGTTATAAAGTGCTTTCCCATTGCATCATATCAAGGAATGCATATTAATGTGATCTACTTCGGTGATGTTAACCCTGATTGTTTCTTTAAGTGTTTTCACCTTCTTTTGCAAGATTCTAGTTTAGCAAAGGTTTTTTCCAGCACTTTAAAGGAGCTCTTATATGATCTTCTGGTTCCCATCATTGAATTTTACTCCTTTGACAGTACAGTCCGCCCTCTATAGCCATAGTTTCCACAGTTTCTATGGCCATGAATTCAGAAAGACATGGATCAAAAGTATTGGCAAGATGAATCTACAAACACATGCCTGTAATCCCCAGTAGTTCCATATCAAGGCTCTAGTTTCAATTCCCAAGTGTATGTGTGTGTTGGGGGTAGACACACCTGCCATCTCTATTTCCTGTTTTTTTTTTATTCCTTCTTTCCCCTCTTTGTGCAAGAAAACAATAAAGTTGTTTTATTCTGTACTTGTTAGACACCAGTCATCAAACCTCCTCATACTAAAGAGGAAGGGAAAACCTCCTCCTGGAGAGAGGAGTAGCTGAGAACTGTGGACATCTGTGAAAAACACCAGGCACACATGTAATTATCCTCTGGGAAGGGAGCAGTGCCAAGGGCTGTGCAGGGAGGAGGGGTGAGAGATTCCCTCCAAAGTGTATACTGTGCTGGGATCCGGGCTGCTCTCTGTCAGTGTCCCATGGTGTCCCTCCTTGGCTCCCTGCCACTTGCCTTCCTCAGCTGCAGTGCTTCCCACATCCACATGCTTCTGCACATGCAGTTCCATCCTGACTGCAGAGTCCTTTCCTGATTTGTTTCTGAGCCAGTAGACAATGGCATTATTGTCCCTGCCTGACAGTACTGGGCCATCCTGTAGATGTAGCTACCTGACACTGGCTGACTAGGTGCACAGAAAGAACAGTGACTCCTGGGCTTTCTTCCTTCTTATGCATTGATTTTCTAGAAGTAATATTATGTGGGACTATAGTGTTCCATAAGCCCATGGACAGTAACACTAGAAATACAACAGATAAAAGAAATGTATACAGATTCAGAGCCAGTGCTTTGCCTTGTAAGGATGAATTACTGCCCCCTCTACGAAGAGGTCTAGTCCAAGAGATGGGGCTGGAAGAAGATGAAAAGAATTCAAATGTGTTTCTAGCCTATGCCAACTCTTCTACAATGAATGTTATAATTATGTACTACAAATGTGTATTACTAAAAACTTTTTTAAAGTGAGGAGGTTCAGAGATGTGTGATCAACCTATGATCTATGGTGGTTGATTCCTCTAGGATGAGCACCATGTTGAAAATGGACTGTTGCTGCTGGCAGGTTGAGTACACAGCACTGGCCCTGGGCACAGGATGCAGGCTGACTTTTGTGACTGGAGGACCTTACCAGTGATATTTTGTACAGTGTCTGCCTTGCCACATCTCCCACTTTATTCATAAATCACTGAAGTGGCTGGAAAAGGATCAGAGTACCTGCAGAGTAAGCTACCTTGTGGACTTGATTCTCTGTAATGCAGTGCTATTGATGAATGTTTACCTAAGTGCACAGTTCTGTCCCCTTAGCCCTTCTGGGAGGTCTATCTTGAGTCCTCTTCCTTAAATCTCAATTAAATCTCCCTGACTAGTCAGTCTTCCAATCATGACCAGCACAAGTAACTGATCATCCAGTGAAGCTACTAGCCTTTGCCCATGATCTGATACAGGCTCCTAATGGAAGCTAATTTATTCTTTGGCTAGAGGGGATCAGGAAATGTGC
This sequence comes from Capromys pilorides, assembly GCA_004027915.1. Classification (NCBI taxonomy): domain Eukaryota; kingdom Metazoa; phylum Chordata; class Mammalia; order Rodentia; family Capromyidae; genus Capromys; species Capromys pilorides. The sequence continues at coordinate 4,586 of PVKN010018452.1, forward strand.
TGCTTAATGGTCTACCAGCTGAGGAGAACCGTCCTCTTCACTGCCCTTGAGTGAACAACTTCTTGGTTAGGTGACACCACTGTAGGCACCATATGGAAACCAGGTTCAGAACAGTTCTCCTCAGTTGGTGGGGTCCCAGAAATTCTCCTTAAGGACACAGTAATATCCACATTTGAGCAGAAATTGGAGTATACCACACATAGACACATAGCAAATATGACTCATCTGCTTTTGAGAATAATTGTCTTTCAGGACCTGTGCAGGCATGATTCTCTTGTTATGCATAGCTGGCCCTGCTGATGATGCAGTGTGTGTGGGCAGCAGCATGTGATAGCTAATTGGATCAGTTGACATGCCGTGCTGTGGTAGACTGCTTAAATTACATGGTGTCCCCATATCCAATGGTTCATTGTTCAGTTCTACTAAGCCAAGAACTATTAAAAAGAAAAAAAAAAAAAAAAGCCATCTGCCTTAAGAACTTAGGGCATTTCCTGTGAGCTCACATATCACTGAAACTCCACAGGGCTTCCAGATGTTCCCAGAAAAGCTGATCAGGAAAATTTGGGGAGCCAAGTGTAGTGGCAAACACATGTAACTGCGACTGTCTCAGTTACAATTTACTCATTGCTGGGATAAAATACCTGATACTCAAAACTAAGGAAGGAAAGGTTTATTTAGCTCATGCTTAGTGGAGGTTTCAGGCCATACTCAGCTGGCTCCAAGGCAGAGTAGCACATGGCAGAGGGCAGCAGTTCATGGCAGCCGAAAATAGCAATCATAGCTCCTCCAAGGAAATGGCATGAACCATCCTTCCTCAAGCTCTTTATATACCTTTTTAGTGCTCAGTCACTCTAGGGCAGGCCCTCCATACTCCAGGAGGGGCCTCCAGACCCTGTGGAGTCCCCGAGCTGATCCAACCAAGCTTCCAACTTCTCAGGTTGACACAACATGTCAACCACCACACCGGCACTCTGGGAGATTGAAACAGGAAGATAACAAGTTCTAGCATACCTTGGGCAACCTAGCCACTTGATGAGACCCTGTCTCAAAAGTGAAAACAGGACTAGAGATGTAGCTCACAGTGTAGGCCTTGAGTTCATTCAATTACTGAAAAAACATTTTTTTTGGTGGGGAAAAGGTCAGTGATTCCATTTAACCTCTTAAAAGAAAATTTTTGATGTAAAAGAAGATAAAACGTGCAGATATATTATGCAACAAAATAAGTATATACAATTTATAAGTAATAAAATAATATCCATGTACCTCACCTCCCAGTGCAATGCCTGTACGTGCGTGCACACACACACACACACACACACACACACACACACCAAAGATAGACCATTACTGGTAACTTGTATTTTCCCTCCAATTTCATTTCTGTTTCCCTGGCTAACTTCTAGGTGCCCACTGTCTTGCTTGCCTGTACAATTTCCATCCATGTCTGTATTCCAAATGAAGCACTGCAGTGTTTGTTTCTAACAGGACAGGACCTGGTTGTGGACCAATGAGATCCCAAGTGGGGCTGAGTGTCATGGCCACATGTGATTTGTATCTGCTACTCTCTGTATCCTGTGGCTGAAGTCAGCCGAGCCCATGCTGCCTTCCACAGCACCCTTCTGTCACCCGAACCCTGGGTGATGCCAGCCTAGAAACACAGAGAGAGCAGCTCCCTTGGTGATTGGGATGTCTGCTGCTGTGGGAGGTCTCTCAGTGGGCTGGGGCACAGGTGCCCCACCTTCTCTCTTCAGGTCTTTCATCAGTACCCACTGCAGTCCCTTTCTGTCAGTGGGGACAATGGAGAGGAGTAGAAATAGTTAGCAATTTTTGCTTTTAGCTTTCAGTACACATTGTTTTTTTCTTTTAGAAATCTTATTGTAATTTTAAAGTAATGCAAAACTTAGGGGAAACTTAAAAAGTAGTACTGAGAATGTTTACATATCTTTATGCAGATTTGCTAATTTTTAGCTGTTTCCACTTTAACCTTTTGCCCCTTCTACCACCTCCACATGTACTTTGGCATTTAACATTCTAGCTACTTGAGAATAGAGTTGGGTACATGTGCCCATTACCCTCTAGTATTTCCTTGGAGCAAAATGCTCTTGTGTACCATTCTCCTCTACAAGAAAAATATGACTTTATCATTTGTAAGTTAGAAATAGGGGCCCCAGCGTGTGCAATGGAGAAGGAAAATTAGAAATGTTTCTCTGCTTTCCATGTAGTTTTTTTTATTTTTTTATTTTTTTCAGAACCAGGAATTGAACTCAGGACCTTGCACTTGCCAGGCAGGCATTTTTCCCTTGAGCTATCTCCCCAGCCCCCTCCCATGCAGATTTTATCCAGCCCTGTGTGGTTCAGCCATGCCCTTTACCACATCCCAGGTGACTGAGGGCTTCTTCCAATCTTGGAGAATCCAGCCTCCTCAGTTTTCTTAGTACTACAGGCCCACCTACTTTCCAGTTATCAAAGTTTCTTTTTTTTTTTTTTAAATTTTTTAATTATTTATTTATTTGTTTGCTTGTTGTGTTTGTTTGTTTATTTATTCATTTTGTGGCTGGCTCAGCCTGCCCTGGTGGTGGCGCTGGCGCAGCATGTGGTGCCGGGGATCGAACTCCAGTCCCTGCAGTTGCCTGAGCCCTCCTAAGCAGGCGCTTTAGACCACTGAACCATCTCGCCGGCCCCTCAAAGTTTCTTTTTTCCTTTTTTATTTTCTCCATTGTTGTTATAGCTTTTATAAAAAAAATCTTCTCTAGTTTTAGTAAAAGTTCAGGAGGCAACAAAAGTGGTTGTATACTCAATCAGCTCTATCAATGCTTCCTCTTGGTGTAAATAGGTATTACCAATTGCTTAGCATACAATGTCCTGGTCATGATGGGCGGAGACTAGGGATCTGGAAAGGAAACAGAAATGTTGAGAAAGAACATTTCCCTGCTTCTCTGATTCTGATTCTCTGCTTCAGCTATTGGGCTGAATTGCACCTATAATTCCAGCCCTCTGGGAGGGTAAGGCAGGAAGATCAAAAGTTCTAGCTCAGCCCAGGTAAATTAGCAACTTAGAGAGACCCTGACTAAACACCCCCCCTCTGTCCACCACCACCCCCACCCACACACAGGTGCATGCAGCATCTTCAGTCCTTTCACATGTTGAAAAGCTGGTCAGGCCAAGATCTTGGCAGAAGATGGTTCTGACATAGTTCCTTATTTGATGTATCTTCTAGGAGGATCTGTGAATTCATCCTGGAGGTCTTTCTTTTTTCTCTCTTCAGTTCAATGTAGAGCCTTCCTTTTTTATTTTTTTCCTCTCTTTTTTCTCTCCTTCCTTCCTTCTGGAAAAAATTTAAAGTTTCAAATAAATGATGTCTTAACATATCTAAAACCTGGAGCACTTGGCATTATTTTAATTAGAAATCATGGTGCTTTATAATATAGGGAACTTTCCTGAATGAAGATTGTATGGTAACAAAATGACTAGGTAAATTCCATTTCCTATTTCAAGAGGGGAAATAAAAGTCAGAATATGTAAATGTACAGCTACTGTCCACAAAACCAGTTCTGACTCACAACATAGCGTAGGGTCACAGAAATGGTCAGGTATAAAACCCAAGAGAACACAGCTACCAGCCAATGACAGTTCACCCTCACCCAAAACTACAAAGTCCTGCAGAGCAGCACCTTTGGATTTCATTTTATCATATATTTTATTTGTAGGAAAAACTCAAGAAATGTAGAGAACTTAGTGAAAACCTCTCAGTTTTATTCCTGGAATTTGAAAACTATTTTTGAGATTCAATAAGAAGTCTTTCTTTCTTTCTTTCTTTCTTTCTTTCTTTCTTTCTTTCTTTCTTTCTTTCTTTTTTCTTTCTCCTGAGACTGAGTATCTTTATTAAATAATAAATGAATGGCAGCACAAGTCATCAATGATTTTGGAGGAAGTGAGGATAAGATGTAGGATGGAATGGCAACTTTTCATTTCATGATCTTAAAATAGTTGAAGAACTGGACCTGAGGTGCATAGATCAGTATTGCGGATTGTAAATGCAGGAGAACAAGAATAAAATACTAAATACCAAATACTATCCCCTGTAGAATACTTAATCAAAACTTTACAAATTATCCTAGCAGTCAGCAATATGGACAGACTTTAACAAGGTATCTTTAATAGGAAAAATTCATCAGAAACGTAATATAGAGAAAGAAGCCAGTCATAGAAAAACATCTCAATGATCTTGCATTTATACAAAGTTCATAGCCAGCAGAATAACACATTGTTTGGGGAAGTACAGGCAGAGGATAAAAGTAATGGTTGTCACACAGCATCAGGAGAGGTGGGAAGAAGGGTGGAGGTGGGCACTGTTCTTTCCCCTGGTGGATGGAACATAAGTGTTCATATTGTCATCTTTGTACATGAAGGTGTCTTTTCATCTACTCATCTGTGTTTATAGTTAAAATCATTTTAAAAGAATAAATTCCTGAGTCAATGGCACATGGCTGGGCTTAGTCCAGGCTCACGAAGCTGAGGCAGGAGGATCACAGATTCAAGACAAGCCTGGGCAACTAAGTGGTACCCTGTCTCAACAAAACAAACACACACACAAACAAATTCCAAACCAGAACAGTGGTTTGGATATGGTCAATGTGAGCTGTAATGAGAAGACAAGGGATGTAGTCAGCATTGTAAATCAGATGAGCTAGACTATCTTTGGGGACAGGGTTAAGGCCAGGGACCAGCTGAGCTGGGGACCACCCTCTCCTAGGGAAGCTGAGCTGATTTGGCCCAAGGAACCTAGCAGCCCTCTGTGCTTGATCCTCAAGCATACTCACTCAATGTGAGTGATCCTCACTGTACTAACCTGGAACACCAAGATAGAATATCTGGAAGCTTCTTTTCAAGTTTACTAATTTTTTTTAATAAAAGGTCACATTAAAGTTGAATTCATCATGCAAAGACTTTATTTTGAAATAATTTTAAGAAAAGTGACAAGAATAGTTTAGAAGTTTGGAATTTGTTTGTGTTTTGGCACTGAGGTACAAACTCAGGTGGTCATGCATATGAGCCTACCAATGGTGCTAACCCTGCCCTGAGCAACCCATCCATGCTGAGGTTTGCCTTTTATCCAAAGAGTTTTCTAAATGATAGTTAGGTTCTGCCAGGGACATCCTACCACAGAGCTACATCTCTGACCTATTTTTTTTAAAATTATGGAACATCATCTCACTCTGTCACCTAGGCCTATGACTCTTGTGCCCCAGGTTCTCAAGTAGCTGGGACTGCAGACATTTACCCAAAGATTTTTCAAAGACACTTGCCATATTTGCTTTCTACCCTGTCTGTGTATACTGCATAAAGTTGTGTGCTTTTCTATAAAGTTATATGTGCATGCACATACACTTATATACAACATCGTGATATAGAATAACTTGATACAGAAAATGCATATTCCTTTTTATTTTAATGTATAATTTATTTTTAGTGATTGGAACACATGCACCAGACCTTTTACTCCAGTAGTTTTTCTCTATATACATGTTCTTACCTAATTATAACAAGGTTGTGAAGTTTAGGAGATTTGCTATTAGTGCAGTAGTTTAATGTACAATCAATAGTCTAATTGTGTTGTCTTAAATGTAGCCTTTCAGAGTTTTTTCCTGCAGATCTAATATAAGGTCATATATTACAAGCCCCTTTAGTCTCAAATCTGGTAAATCTCCTGAACTCTGTGCTTTATAACTTTTTTGTTTTGCTTTGTTTTGTTTTGGTTGTGCAGGGGATTGAAAACATAGGGATTTGCATATCCATGCTTGCTTGCTCAGCTATACTTCCTGCTCCAACAATGGAAGAATATTGGCCAATTATGTTATAGAAAGGGCTACATTATAGATTATAGACTGAAGGGGCTTTGCAGGGGGAGAAAGAGTGCCTGAGGATTAAAACCAGGTCTATACAAGTGCTAGGCAAACAGTCTTAACATTAAGCTACCCTGAAAATCAGTCACTAAGATTCAAGTTTTTCATTCTTAGACCACTAAAAGTATTCAACTAGGATACTATAGAAGTAATCATCAGGTATCTTCTTTGGAGGTATGGGAGTTCAATTGTCCCTCATTGATGAAGTTATTTAAAGAAAAACAATAACAAAAACAACAGCAGAGTATGGTGGCCCAAGTCTGTAATCCCAGAACTTGGAAGGCTGACACAGGACGATCACCAAGTTCAGGTCCTGCCTAGACCATATAGTAAAATATAGTACTATCTCAAAACAAACAAAAAATGTAAACATGTACACACATTTTTATATATGTTCTTTTATAAGATATAATTTACGTTTAAAACTTACTCAAAGTATGCAATTCAGTGATTCGCATAAAATTCACAGGATTTATTGCTACAATAAAACTTTAGAACATTTTCATCTCTACCTCCAAAAACATACCAATCAGCTATTATCTACCATTTTCTCTTGTCTTTTTATCCCTTCCCCAAATGCCATTAATCTACTTTGTCTCTACAGAATTACCTATTCCAGACATTTCACACAAGTTAAATTGTGCATATGTAGTACGTAGATTTTTTTGATTTAGCATGTTTTCAGATTCATGGTGTAGCTTGTGCTTTGTTTCTTTTTGCAGCTAAGTAATTTTTTGTTACATGGATAGACCACATGTATTTATTTATTTAAATATCAACTGATTGACATTTGAGTTGTTTTCAGTTTAAAGCTATTATGCATTATGATGCTACTAATGTTCATCTACAACTTTTTTTTTTTAATATTATGGCCGTCTCAGCCTGCCCTGGGGGTGGGGTTGGCGCAGCATGTGGTGCCGAGGATCAAACTGCAGTTCCTGCAGTTGCCTAAGCTTTCCTAAGTAGGTACGTTAGACTGCTGAACCATCTCACCGGCCCATCTGCAACTTTAATGTGGCCAAGAATTTTCATTTCTCTTGGGTATATATCTAGATGAGAAACTACTTGTATCGTTGTTTTTTTTTTTTTTTTTTTGGTGCCAGGAATCAAACCCAGGACCTTGTGCTTACCACGCAAACACTTATTCCACTGAGCTATCTTCCCAGCCTCTGAGAAGGTTGAGAAGGACTTTTTTTTGCTGGTTCAGGCTACCCTAAGGTGGCTGGGTAAGGCTTGTGGAGTGGGGGATTGAACCCCGGTTCCTTGAGAATGACTGTTTGCCAGAACAGGCACTTAAACAACTGAGTTAAGCTGCAGGCCCCCTTAAAGTTGAGAAGAATTTTTTTTTTTTCTGGCTCAAGCAGCCTTAAGGGCAGGGTTCATGCTCCATATGGAGGTGGGGATTGAACCATGGTCCCTAGTGCCCTAGGAATTTGCTAAATTATGCACTTTAATCAACTGAGCTACCTGGAAAGCCCCTATTATATCACTATTTGATAGTTTAACTCTATACTTAAATATTTGAGGAGTTTGCAAACTATTTTTCAAAATTTCTGTACCAGCAACATACATACATATATATAGATCTCAGATATATGATTGCAAATATTTTCTCTCATTCTGTGTGTTGTCTTTTCACTTTCTTGATGGTAGTTGAGGAATATTTGCAGAAAAGTTTTTAATATTCATATAGTATAAATTATTTTTCTTATATTTCTTGTGTTGATAGTATATTTAGAAAACCATTGCCTAACTCAAAGTCATGAAGTTCTACTTCTGCCTCTTCCTATAAGTTCCATAGGGCATGTGCCTACAGCACGTACTTAGCATATGTCAGTTCCAGTGTTCAAGCCCTAGCACCAAACGCACAAAGAGTTTTAGAGTTTAACTCTAACATTTAATTATTTTAATCACTTTGGTTTTTTGTGTATACTCTGAAAATATGATCCAATTCATTCTTTTTCAAGTAGGAATTTAGTTTTTCCATGCCATTTATCCTTTCCCCTTTAAATTGTTTTGGGACTGGCCCAAAATTAACTGGCCATTGATGAAGGACTTATTTCTGGATTCTCAACAGTATTTCATGGGGCTGTGTGTCCATCTGTATTCCAGTACCACCCCATCTTTATTACTGAAACTTGTACCATATTTTCAAGTTGAAACTCTGAGTCTTCTGAATTAAATTTTTTTCAAAATTATTTTGGTTCTTCTGAATCCATTGATTTCTGTGTTAACTTTAGGGAGCTTGACAATTTCTGCAAAGAAGCTGCTGGAATTTTGATACGGATTGCATTGAAACTATGAGCAATTTAGGAGACGCTGCCACTTTTTTATGTACTCGGAGTTAAAATCAGGGTCTTTTCACTAATCTGTAACCCTAACCACCCCCCTTTTTTTGAAACAAGTTTTTACTAACTTGCGATCTTCCTGCCTCGGCCTCCCGGAGCACTAACATTATAGGTGTGCACCACTGCTCCTGACTATACTGCCATCTTATCAGTACTAAGTCTTACTTGTGAGAATAAGAGTAGTTTTGATATATTATCACATTTCCTTCACCACTTGTGCTATACTTGTTGTATAATTTTCAGTGTAAAAGTCTTGCATCTTTTTTAAATTTATACCCAAGTATTCTATTCTTCCTGATAATATTGTAATGGAATTTCTTAATTGCATCTTTGGAATGTTACTGCTGAGTTATTAAGATATGATTGATTTTTATAAATTGCTCTTGTATCCTGCAAACTTGTTCCACTGGTTTATCAGCTCTAATGGTTCTTAATGGACTATTTAGGATTTTCTACATATAAAAGATCATGTCATTTGTAAATAGAGATTGTTTAACTTCTATTCCAACCAGGATGCCTTTTATTTCTTTGTCCCACTTAAGACTCTGGCTAACAGTTCCTGTACAGTATAGAAAAGAAGTTATGAGAACAAATATCTTTGTTTTTTGATCACAGGAGGAAAACATTCGGTATTTCACCATTAAGTACAATAGCTGCAGGTTTTTTTTTTAAATTTTTTTTTTTTTTTTTTATTTATTTATTTGTTTGCTTGTTGTATTTGTTTGTTTCTTTATTTATTCATTTTGTGGCTGGCTCAGCCTGCCCTGGTGGTGGCGCTGGCGCAGCATGTGGTGCCGGGGATCGAACTGCAGTCCCCGCAGTTGCCTGAGCCCTCCAAGCAGGCGCTTTAGACCACTGAACCATCTCGCCGGCCCAGCTGCAGGTTTTTATAGACATTTTTTATCAGTTTGAGGAAGTTCCCTTTTATTTTTGTTGAACATTTTTATCATAAAAGGTATCTGACTGTATATATTAGAATGATCAAATGGTTTTGCCCTTGATTCCGTTAATTTGGAATGTTACAGTAATTGGTTTTCAGATTTTAAAATAGCCTGAAATTCCAAGGTAGTCCCACTTGTCATGAAATATGATCCTTTTTGTGCTGCTATATTCAGTTTGCTGGTATTTTGTTGACAATTTTTATATCTGTATTCATAAAGGCTATTATTCTGTACCTGATTTTTTATTTTTAATGTATTTAGTACAGGGTCTACAGGGCCTCACTATCAGATTCACGGTGATCATCCTGTTTCAGCCTCCCAAGCACTGGGATTACAGGTACACAATGTTTTGTTTTAACATTTCCTTGTAATGCTTTTGGCTTTGGAATCAGGGAAGTATTGCCTTCATTGAATAACGGGAAAGTGTTTCCTCTCCTACTTTTGAAAGCGTTGATGAGGAGCTGGTATAAGTGTTCTGTAGGCTTTTGGCAAAGCTCAGCAGTGCAGTCATCTGGGCTTGAGCTTTTAAATCACTAGTTCAGTTTCCTAGCTGGTTGTAGACTCGTTCAGACTTTCTGTTTGTTTTTTCTTTGCCCCAGCTTTGATACTATGTGTCTTTCTACAAATGTGCTCATTTCACATGAGGTGCCTGATATGTTAGCATAGTTCAGTTTTCTTTTTTAATCTCCACTCACCCTCTAAATTGGAGGATATACCCCTTTGCAGTCCTGGTCTTAGTAATTTGAGGCTTCTCTTTTATGTTCATTCTCCAGTCTTACTAAAGATCAATCAATTTATTTTATCTGTTTTTTTTTAAGAAACAAGTTTAGGTTTGGTCAATTTTCTTTATTCTGTATTTTATTAGCATCCACTCTAGTTTTTATTATCTTCTTCCTTCTACTTGCTTTGAGTTTAGTTTGTTCTTCTTTTTCTGTTTCCATTTTATGGTGTGTCGGAGTCCCTTCCTGGTTCTTGTCTCGGCCCAAGAAGTCTACACTTACAATCCTAAAACCCACTACTGGAATTTCACCAACTTAATTCCAGTCTACCACTCCCAGCGCAACCCACGGCGATAACGAAAACACTAAGATATATATATATATATATATATATATATATATATATATATATATATAAATAATTATTGTGGAGCCAAGAGGCCCTAGGTCCAACCATGAAAACAGCTTCTGGAACCAAGAGAGCAGCCTAGGACTGCACTCGGGCTTTATTCATTGGAGAAGGGGGAGTGGCTTGCAAAAGAGAATTTTGGGAAGAAGGTGAGCTGTAAGCTGGGCTAGGTAGGAGGCCTGCATTCACCTCCCCCATATTTAGAGAATTTGCATAATGCTATTGAGATGGCATCTAATATTTTGGGGGTCTGGTGCTTCAGCTCTGATGTGTAATCTTTCAAGCCCCAGGAAGTCATAGCCTCTATCTCGAGGCTCAATCCCAGCTGACACCATGGAGCAGTGGCTTTTCATCCCGTTATCAGGGAAACACGTGTGCCATCTTCAAAAATTACCGTCAGCACTTCGGCTAGGCCATTATACACTGCTTAAGGCCAATTGAAAGGATTATGAGAAGTCCTAGCCAGCTCTTTACATTTCAATACGAGGGAGTAGGGTCAGGCTCAGTCAAAACGGAGACAGTCGCTTTTCTTTTTAAAGAGAGCTGCTCAAGCGGTCCTCCACAATGGTGTTTTGTTTTGTTTTTGGAGACAGGGTCTTGCTATGTAGTTCAGGCTGGCTTTGATCTCACTACATAGCCTAAGTTAGCAATTCTGCCTCAGTTTCTCCAAGGTGGGAATTACAGTCTTACACCACCATGCCTTGCTTTTTGATGTATTTTGACATGGGGTCCTAAATCATTAAGCTGCCCAGATAGGCCTCCAACCTCAGAACTGGCTATCTCAACCTCTGGAGTTCTAGGATTATAGGCATGTGTCACCAGCCCATTTGTTTTATTTGCTTTTGATTTTTTGCAGGGCTGAGCATTAATCCCAGAAAGTTAAGTGATTGGTTTCACATGTCTTTTCTCTTTATTAATACAGATGTTTGGTTGGTGGCATTAATACTGATCATCTGGTAAACCTATTATTTGGTTTCATGACACAGAGTTGCTGGTTTTCTCTTTGCAGCTAGTAATTAGCCTTTCAAAAGACATTTCTTTTAACTCCTTTTTTCTTTGGTGAAGTAAACAATGGTACATTTCCTAAGAGTCACAAACTAGATTCAGACTAAGCACATTGAAAATCTATTCAATTAAATAAATAAATAAAATTTTGAAAGAAAAAAAAAGGGCCGGTGAGATGGTTCAGTGGTCTAAAGCGCCTGCTTGGAGGGCTCAGGCAACTGCGGGGACTGCAGTTCGATCCCCGGCACCACATGCTGCGCCAGCGCCACCACCAGGGCAGGCTGAGCCAGCCACAAAATGAGTAAATTAAAAAAGAAACAAATAAACACAACAAGCAAACAAATAAATAAATAAAATTTTGAAAAAAAAAAAAAAGAAAAAAAAAAAGAAAATCTATTCAATTAAATAACAGACAACTTCCCCAATCTTGAGAAAGATATGAGGCACAGCTGTTAATTAGTCCTTTCTACCAGATTCTGTGTCTAGTATTGGAGTCATAGGGCATCTTAGCTCAGAAGTCTGTTTTGCTAGAACAAATTATTTGATTATTTCTTCTTCAGAGACTGAAGCAAGAGGGCTGCTGTGCATTCAAGACCAGCCTGGGATATATAGTGAGACTCTGACTGAAGAAAAAGAAAAAAAGAAGAAAAACTCTTCAAATATCAACATTCCTACAAGGGGAAAAATGAAACTCTTGATTATGAGTTTATGTAGTTCTGTTATTTTTACTTATTCTAAAGTCTTTCTTTCTCTCTTCTCCTTTACCTTTGCATTTCTTCCTTTCTTCTCTCACTTCCTTTCCTTCTCACCCCCACTTTGCTCTCTCTCTGTCTCTGTCTCTCTCTGTCTCTCTGTCTCTCTCTCTGTTTCTCTCTCTCTGTTTCTCTCTCTCTGTTTCTCTCTCTCTCTCTCTCTC
>PVKN010018453.1:0-16841 GCA_004027915.1 Capromys pilorides
GGGTGACTTTCACCAGCCAGCAGCCAAGGCTGGGGACCCCCTGCCGCCCACCACAGATCTACTGGAGGCTAAAGGCTGGTCCCCAGTGCTGCTTCTGTACTCTTGTCTTCAAAGGAAACAGAATGTTGCTCCCCAAAATGAGTCAGAGCTCAGTTTGTTTGTCAGGTATTTTGTTTTGCAGAGACGGGGTCTCACCATGTAGCTCAGGCTGGTCTTGAACTCGTAGTAAATCTCTTGCCATAGCCTCCTGAGGGCTGGGATCACAGGCACGCATCATAACGCTCAGCTCAAAGCAGAGATCAGATCCCACTTAGGGGACAGTGATGGGCCGTGGACCTGAGCAACCCATCTGCTTTGCAGACAGCTCTAGCGGGGCATGGACTTGTCCAGTCCTGTCACCCCAGGGGTCATGGGGGAGCCTGCTGCCTGATTAGAAAACCACCCACATCCCAGGGACACGCTGCTCCCCATCACAAGCCCTGAGCTGTGGTTCTGTCCTTTCGGAAGCCAGTAACATGGTCTCTCCAGAGGCACCCCCACTATCTCACACAGGGAAGGGACAGCGTCCCCGTCCCCGTCCCTGTCCCCATGGGTTGGGTCCCAGAGTAGTCAGCTCAGAGCCCCAAACTAGAACTTGAGCTGTGTGGCCTTGGGTGAGTCACTTCCTCTCCTTGAGCCACAGTTTCCTCATCTGTACAGTGGGGTCACGGCGCAGCTCGGAGACGAGATAAGGTAACAGGCAGGAGGCGCCTGCCCAGAGCGAGGCGCTGCGCACACAGCTGGACCCATCCCGGGGCCCGACATGCATGGCCAGGACTCTCTTCCCTGCAGGGCCCTGGCTCTGCCCAGTGACACAGACATGACTCAGCTGGGGGAGTCTCAGAATCAAGACTGGGATGAGAAGGAGCCTCTTAGACCCAGGGGACAGGTAGTGGGTCTCCTGGCCCTGGCGGGTCCCTAAGGCTAACTACAGAGTCACCACCAAAACAAACACAGTCAGTCCCACTCTGGCCTTGGGACTGGCCAGCCCAGAAAGTCCCTACTCCCAGGTCCCCGCTCACCAGATGACTTAGCAACGCCGCAATTATCGGGAGCCAGGCAGCTAGGGCTTCACGAGTTAGTCAGAGGAATCTGCACCTGGAGGGGTAGGAGCTCATTCTGACCCCGCTGCCTTGTGAGTGTCTCTTTGCTTTCCTAGTCACTCTCCTCTGTGGAGGGGCCCCAAGCCCAGAAACCTGGGAGTGGGCAGAGCACTCGGGTCCAACAGGCAGACCTGCACCAAGCCAGAGCCCCACTCTCCACCAGCTCATGACCTTGGGCAAAGAACGTGACCTTCTTGGGTTATTTTCACTAATAATAGTGTAATTCTAACCTTGTTAGGCTGTTGTGAAGGCAAAAAGATGACGGACGAAACTCTCGCACAGTACTGGTATAAGCAGTTCTGCAGTTAGTGGATATTGTGCTTTAGCTAACACAGGATTGTAAACTTTTCTTTTTTGGTACTAGGGATTGAATGCAGGACCTTTGCCCTGAGCTACATCCTCAGCCCCCTCTGCTGTTGTTTTTGAGACAGGGTCTCACCAGATCACTAAGTTGCCCAGGCTGAGCTCAAAGTTGAGATCCTCCTGCCTCAGCCTCTTAGAGTGCTGGAATTACAGGTATGTGCCACTGTACCTGGTAAGATTACCAACTCTTTCAAGTATGTTACAGACAATAATTCACTTATACCATCTACGCGTGAGAAGATCAAATCCCAGAGAGGGTCAGGGGCCTGCTGAGAGTCAGAGCTTTGAAGTCCAAAGCCTCAGTAGAGAACTGGCTCTCTCTTCTGCTGCCCCTTCCCACCCTCCCCTGCCAGTCCCTGGATTAGAACAGCTGAAGCAAGTGAGGGGCTGACCGAAGAACAAGTCCCACCCTACCAGATTTCTGCCCTCTCAGGAGGTCCCAAGGAGGTTGCTAGCTTCTCAGCTGCTCCCTGCCACTGTGGTTGGGTTCCCCGGAGGGCAGCCACTCCCCTCGAGACCCAATGTTGGACGTGCCCAATGGTCACCTCTAGCCTGCAGTGGGTCACACACATGTAGCAGGCTCATCTGGGCCTGGAGAGGGACAGAACCACACAGCAAGCAGAATGGGCCTCCCACAGCCTCGGTGACCCAAGAGGCGTAGAGACCCCAGCTCTGTCCCTACCGTGCCATGCACCGGGGAACAGGGTGACTCTGCTGAGGCCTGGATAGCCACGCTTGGCCAACTCCAAGTCCCAGACGAGTTTCCCCAGCAGAGATGAAATCTCCCCTTGTAATTTCCTCCTATTAGTCCTGTATCTGCCCTCGGGCCGCACAGGGCCAGTTGTCCCCAGGCCACGGACAACTAGAGACAGACCTCTCCAGTTAGGGGAGTCTCGGCTCAGGCTGCACACTGGCTCCAGAAGGTGGGGCCTCTGGTGCCCTCCATGCACCCCCTGGTCCCCACTGTCCACCTGTCCTGCAGGGACAGCTGCGTGCTCAGGCAGCACCTAAGGTTGGGCCCCATTCAGCACTGCAGCCTGGGAATGGGAATACTTTCAGCGGCCACCACTTAGCAGCTATGAATTGTACCGCAGCCCTATACTATGTGTGTCACAAGGAGAAGCTCTAAGAGGAGGGAGGTGGAGTACAGGCTGGACACCAGAGCGAGTCGGAACCCGGGTGCACACACCGGGGAGGGTGTTGCAAGCCTAGCTCTGCACCAGGAAGCAAAAATGCAGCCACAGACAAGGACAGGAGACTCACTCCTGGGAGAGAGAGGGACAGGACAGCGCAGGGAAGCTTTGGCGCTCCGGGCCTGGCGAGTCCAGAAGAGAGGTGGGGAAGGACGTTGTGGGCTTTGCAGGGGAAAGGCTTCCTGGATCTGTTTCCAACTTAATTTTTTTCTTTTGGCGGTACTGGGGATCGAACTCAGGGCCTTGTGCTTGCTAGGCAAGCACTTACTGAACTGAGCTATCTCCCCAGTCTCGACTTCCTGGATCTGGAGGGAGGATGAGGCCGGACTGTAGCAGTGTCCGCGCCCGGAGCTGGTGGGCCGCGCTGGACATTCACCTATAGCTCATCCCCTGTACATCGAGCGTTTATTATTAAACCCCGCAGAGCAGCGAGGACGCAGATGGCACTAACGCTGTGACTTTGGCTCTTGCTGCTTCCTCTGCTTGAGGGACCACAACTGGAGATGCCCTAGCCGGCACCCCCTCCCTTTCTGCATGCAGCGCCCCCTCGCGGCTCCTGGAAGCCAAGGACACCAGCATACCCACAAGAGCTGGAGGAGGGCGCAGGCAGAGAGCTGTGAGGCTTGTTGGGAGGCATGGCAGGCCTGGAGTGCCTCAGAGCCTGCCCAGCTCCTCCCTGCCCACCACCCCCACACCATGCCATCCCGGCAGGAGGAGAGAAGAACCAGGAGAGTCTCGAAGCCTCCTGGCCGTGGCGAGCCCCACACACTGCAGAGGTCTTCTGTTCCAGGGGACAATGTAGAGGGTTATAGGAACTTGGACCCAAAGGGCTGCCTGTCCACGTAAAGCTTGGCGGACACCGACTCTCCCAGAGCCCAGTTCACTTGGGCCCAGAGGGTCAATGTGCGCTGTACCTGGAGCCCAAGCAATGTCCCACCTGGAGAAGGCCTGGTCCTTTTCAATCTCACTGGGCGCCTAGACTGACCTCCTCCAGGTGGTCCTCGCTGACCGCCACACCGTGTGTCATGACACAAACCGCTGGCTTCTAGGACCTGTATGAGGTCTAGGGACCTCCCCAAGATGGTAAGTTCTCGAAGCTGAATCTAGGCCTGCTTCTCTTCCCTGGATTCTAGGCCACAACTGCTGTGAACCACCCATTCACCCATGAACCCATCCAACCATATATCTAAACATTTCTGAGCACTGTGGTTTGCCAGCTCTGTGCCAGGCCCCTCAAGGAGCAAAGCCCTTTAGAGCTCTGTTTCAAACAGAGATCTCTAGCCAGGCAGGGTAATGCATGCCCATCATACTAGCACTCTGGGAGGCTGAGGCAGGAGGATCCCAAGTTCAAGCTTTTCTCATTTCTCCCAGTGCAGCCTGAGGCAGCTTCACCTGGGGTTAACGTGGGCACATTTCTTTGTGGCTCCCACATCAATGCAGGGGCTTGGTGTGCTCCACTTCCTGTTGTGTTTCTGATGCCTCTTTTGACTCTCAGCTCTGGTCTCATGACCAGGAGTTCCCATGGCACCTTGCACCTAGGTGGTGGGGGAGGACACCTATAGTTTCTAGATGACTATGGGCCCAGAGAAGATGGATGACTTACAGGAATTTGCTTGGCAAACCAGGTGCAGATTAGGGATCCATCCATGGGGCTGGGACGAGCAGACACTTGGGTGACCTCTATACATAGCCAGCTGTAGTCGAGCAATGGCGCCTGCCCCTGCCTGGCTTTGCTTTAGACACTAGGGGGTCTCTGATCTCAGCGCCTTCCTGTGGAGAACCAGGCCTATTATCTGGCAAGCGAGCCCTGGTCCAGTCCCAGGGAACCGTGATGGCCAGCAGCCTTCATACCTGTGAGGTGGATCTCCTACTTCCCCCCTTCATTCCTCCCCTGCCATTTTGACCAAACTTCCTGGGCTCTCATCAGGAAAATGAACTTCAGCCGCCTCCCCCTCCTCCTCCTCCTCCTCCTCCTCCTCCTCCTCCTCTTCCTCCTCCTCCTCATTATTCTGGCACTGGGGATCAAACTCAGCACCTTGTACTTGCCAGGCAGGCATTTGTGCTACTAAACTACATTCCCCCCCACTGCCTACTTTTTTGTGTTCTGACACAGGGTCTCATGTTGGCCTTGAACTCCTGATGACCCTCCTGCCTCAGCCTCCCAAGTACTGACATGACAGGTATGAGCCACCATCTCCCGCTTGCCGTTATTCCTTTTTATTTTGATATGGTAACTCTTGGTACTGCATAAACCCTAAGGGGTTCAGGGAGGTAAGAATCCATAGAAGACTATTCCTTCTCCTCACCTCCCCAGTGCCAGGGAAAACGGCTCCATCACCAGCCCTTTTTACTTATTTTGTTTACTTATTTATTTTTTGGCAGTACCAGGGATCAAACTCAGGACCTTGCACTTGCCAGGCAAACACTTATACCACTGAGCTATCTCCCCAGCCCCCAGCCGTTTTTATTTTGCAGGGTCTCGCTGAGTTGCCAGGCTGGCACCGAATGTGTGATTCTTCCACCTCAGCCTCTGCAGGAGCTGAGAGTAGAAGTACATCCCAGCTGCCTGGCTCTGCCCGTCTTTGTGAAGGAAGGGATGACTCTGAATCCTTGTGGTTCCATTTTCAAGCACCACGGGCACTGTATGTCTTTGCTGTTGGGCAGGTCATAACCACTCATGTACACACCTGCTTGGACACACAAACTATGATTTCTCTGGGACCAGTGACCATGCCATGCCAAGAGAGAATGTGCCTTTCATGGAAGCCTCCTGCCCAGAGCCTGCAGCCGGCCTCCCAGTGGCTCTTGGCAAGTCCCGACAGGATGCCAGGCAGGAAGAGGCACTGCCCCGCTCCGCTCAGGACCTCTCCCTGCTGTAATTTACTCAACCCATCTGGGGCTCCTTTGAGCTGTTCTCTGGAAATGCCACATTTCAAGGGTCTCCCTGTTAGAAAAGGTCAGAGAGTTCATGTAGGCCTTTCATGTTAAAGGAACTTGAAAGGAAGGGAAAGGAAATGTATATTTTCAGCTTTAGCTATGATTAAATGGGCTCAGGCCATGAGGACACGCAGATGATTTACATGACATTACATGAAAGCCAATTAGCCTAACAACTTCCGAAAAATATCTAGCTCAAGAGCACCCATTTATTAGCGTGCTTGGAATGCGCCCGGCATTGTTAAAGCTCCTTCACAAGGACACAGTGATTCATCTCAGCCTTGTAGCCTAGTGCAAGGTGGGTGGGGTGCGACACCTATTTAACCCAGGAGGGGGCTGAGGGACTCCAGGGTACTCAGCAAGGCTCCTAGGGTCCCACAGCTGGCAAAGGGCAGGGCAGGGATTGAAACTGGGGTCTGCCCAGATCCAAAGCCAGAGCCTTCTCGTGCAGACCTGCAGTCTTGAGGGTCCCAGCCTGGTGTCCTCCAAAGGGCAGCCTGGTTCATCTGCATGAAGAGGAAGCCTCATTGAAGCAGGCATGGGAGAGAGGGGGCCCAGAAGCCCCTGAGCCACCCCATGCAGGCCATCCAGGTGACTGCCTAAGTTCTCTCAGTGGCCTCTGCATGCAACAAGAGCTGCCCAGAAAGGAAGATCCCGTACAGTGACAACTCACGTATGAGCATTTGTCTGCTAGGACCACACAGTGGATAAGGACTCCCTCTGGGATTTGGGGGGTCAGGATGGGATCTTGACTATGGTAGTTAAGGTGTGGGTGCAGGAGCCAGACTGCCTGGGTCTGGAATACTGACACCCTCATTTTTAAGCAGTGAGCCCCTGGGTGGATGACTTCCTTAGGTTTTGTGAATGTCAGTTTCCTTGTTCATAAAATGGGAATAATAGTCCTTAGGTCACAGGTTTGGTGCAATGGCGAGAGATAATGCACGTGAAGCCTGACACACACCCATTGCTCTGCATGCGAAGCCTTCACGCAGCTGATATTAAAGTAACCACCTGGCCATTCCACTCCTGGGTGGATTCTGAAAGAATTAAAAGCATCACACCACACTGACAATAGAGGGCTGAGTGTTGATCAGGCAATGGGCTCCTGCCAGGGTGCACCTGCCTTTGGGGAACCAAACCCAGCTCCTGACTGCTCTGGCTTTCCAAGCCCCGCTTAGCCTCCCAGGCTCAGGTGAAACCGCCCCTCTCCAAAACGCAGCCCTAACTGCTCCAACATTCAATCTTGCTGCAGCGGAGCTTGGGCCCACTGTCTGTATATGCTGATCCAGCACCTAAGTCGGCTGTAATCACATAACTCCTGAAAGCGGCCAGTGGCTCCTGGAGGACAGGACACCTCTACCCCTCCTGGCTGAGCCCACAGCTATGTACACAGTGACCAATCTTTCAGCAAGCTTTGGGATGATCTTGGCGCGGCCTTGGACATCTGACTCTGCCCTTCCCTCCAGCCCAACCACTCCTCAGCGCCTGTTCTCTCTACTTTCTCTCCCCCTCTTGGTTTCCTTAGCAGGGTGAGTTGGAGCCTGAGTCCATAGGGCAGTGGCTTCTAGACCTAGGGATCTATGCCCTATGAAATATCCAGAGAAGCTTGAGGGTGGGGGAGTGAATGGATCAGAATAGTGTCCTTGTTTGCTTTTGCCAAATAAAGATGTTTTAAAAACTCTTATTCTCCTATTAGTAAAAGAAAGGCTTCATACCAATAAAGCAGAAAGGCCGTAATCTTTGGTTAAAGGCTAATAATACCAAGCTACAAAAAAAATTATGCTAAGATAACCAAACCATACACACTTGCCCTGACTTCTCCCCATTCTCCAGAGACAGGAGAGGATTACCAATCCCCTCAGGGTGCTGGTGCTCATTGCAGTCCTTTGGGTTCCCTTGGATCTCATGAACTATTCTGTAGGAGGCTCTGCCCTAGCTGGAGGCACCCACAGACACCTCTAGGAGGATTTCTATCCAGCTTCCACCAGGGATGCTCCTCCACCAGCCTGCATGCAGCCTCAGGGAACTGACGCTGAGGCACAGGGTCGCGTTTGGCAAGAGCCACCACACCCCTCTAGTCCAGGAGCCTTGGAGTCAAACTAAGCAGCAAGCTCACACAGAGGGAAAAGGCTGGAAGCCCCAGTGGGCAGGGTCTCCAGTGAATCTCCATTGCCCAAGTCCCCAGCCCTGGGAAGGGAGAAGTGGGCGCCCTAGCTATAGGTGGGGTGGGGGTGGGGCGAGACGCCCCGCAGGGTGGGCAAACATAGGATCTCCGCACAGACAGCACAGAGACGTTCGGAGCTGGTTCTTTGATCGGTGGCCAACAAGGCCCAGCCTGGACCCGGAGGGGCAGCTGTCTTCCGGCCCCGCTATGCGCCTCTGCCAAGGGACCTTCGGGCCCTGTGCTGGAGAAGGGTCAAAGAGGAGTGAACAGCGTGGGGAGGGGGACTGTGGTTTGCTGCAGAGGAGTCCACACCACCCGTGTCTTGCATAGACGCAGTGGCTGCGCCTTGGGCAAATGTGTCCTGGAAGTCTTCGCGAACGCCTTTCAGGATGCCGAGTTGATCCGGGACTACAGCGCACGAGACGCAGCGTCAGAGTCAAAGGAACTGGGATGTAACTTCCAGACGGAATTCTGGCCGATCAAGGGCCCTACATCAGGGTCGAGTGGACCGCGTGGCTCCCCTAAATCTCGAGTCCGCAGGGTGTTGGGCAAGTTGTGGGAGGGGTACTGGAGGATCACGTGGACGGCGGGGGTCCGTCCGCCCTTCCTTCTAGGTTCGTGCCTCGGAGCTGTCACGTGACTGCGGGGGTCACCGGTGTGAGGTGGGAGTAGCACAGGCTGCAGGAGCCCTATCAACCCAGAGAGGTGTGAATGTTCCTGCGGTGGGCGGGCTGCTGGAGGGAGGCCCCAGATTGGCACAGGGATGAGGGCGGGATAGAGCTTCGGGGAGTCCTAACTTTGCTGGGTGCCCTGCATCCCAGTACAGCCCCGATCAGCCAGCGCCCTCCAAAGCTCAGCGTTCAGAGCCACACGCCACTGTGGGTGTTCCTTGCTACTCCCAAGTCCGTAGGGAACTAGCGCACCGACCCGGGAGAAGACACCTGAACCCTGAGAGACAAAATCTTGGCGTAGGTGAGACAGCGGGGTCAGGAGTTTCCTGCACAGTCCCCGCCTTCCAGAAGAAGAGTGATAATTTGCAAGCTTGTCCGAAGTCTCCCCGGGAAGAGCTAGCCCTTTAAGACAGTACCCCGTGGGCGCGACCCGCCTCTCTCCTGGGAGAGGGGGCGTGACGGGCGCCTTGGCCCCGCCCCCGGCGCCCGCCCCGCCCCCGGCACTCAGCCGGCGGCGCCTTTGATGTTGCGACCCGCCAGCTCCCGGAGCGGCTCAGCCCGGCGCCCTCGGCCCGCGCCCACAGCCCGCCCAGGCGGCGTCGGCCCGCGCTCCGCCCGCCGCGCTCCGGGCTCGGAGGTTCAGACTCCGGGCTCGCCGCCTCCCGGGCCGGCCCCGCGCCCGGCACTCCCGACGCCCAGCGCTCCCGGCGCCCCGCAGAGCGCACCATGCCGCAGCTGGACTCGGGCGGGAGCAGCGCGGGCGGCGGTGACGACCTCGGCGCGCCCGACGAGCTGCTGGCCTTCCAGGACGAGGGCGAGGAGCAGGACGACAAGAGCCGCGACAGCGCCGTGGGCCCCGAGCGCGACCTGGCCGAGCTCAAGTCTTCGCTCGTGAACGAGTCCGAGGGCGCGGCTGGGGGCACAGCGGTCCCGGAGGCCGGGGGCGCGGCGGGCGGCGAGGCCGAGGTTGGCGCCGAGGTGAGAGCCCGCGCCCTGGCCGCGCCCCCAGCCCCAGCCCTCGGGGCTCGGCTCCCCCGGGGGTTGGGCCCGCCACTCTCACGGGGCTCTGTCTGGTCTCCAGCAGGTTCTAGCGCGCGAGCATGCCTCGCACAGACTCTTCGCCGAAAAACTTCCCGAGCCCCTGGAAGACGGTGAGTGTTGCGTGGCCGCCCCTCCTCGCGCTCAGCCTGACCCCGAGCGTCGCCCCCAGCTGCAGCCCCGCGCGGGGAAGGCGGTGGGGTGGGGGTGGGGGCGGGTTTCCCGGGCGTCCGGGGCTCGAGTCACTTCCGGTGCCCTAACCCTTTATAGGAGTAAACAGACCCCCGCCATCTCCGTCTCCCTCCCGCCCAGGTGACTGCCTGATTCCAGAATCCCCTGCTTGGCGGTGAAAGCGGTGGCCTGGGCTCCTTGGCTGGAGGGCGGGGAGGAGCCCAACTGGCTGGACAACACGGGGTGCTGCCCCCAGAACTTGGCGCTGCGGACCGCCGGTTCCATATCAAGTCTCAAACTTGAAGGGGACCCTTTGGAGATTCGTACTTTTCTCTCCAGAGCTGACAGCCCGAGCAGCTGCCGGGCTGGTGTCTGACCCAGCTGTGCTTTTTCCAGGCCTGAAGGCCCCGGAGTGCGCCAGCGGCATGTACAAAGAGACTGTCTACTCCGCCTTCAATCTGCTCATGCACTACCCGGCCCCCTCGGGCGCGGGGCAGCACCCCCAGCCGCAGCCCCCGCTGGTAAGTGGCCCCAGCAGCCAGTGCCCGTCCGGTGCCTGCTGTCTCTCTGACCAGGTAGGTGAGGCATGTAGGGGCAAGGAGTGGCTTCTGCCGAGGAGGAAATGGATGAGAATTCTGTGCTGGCCTCTCGCAGGCAGGCGTACATACCCCCAGTGAAATCTGAACCAAAAGGGAGAGCTTTGCTGAAGAAGGAAGCCTGCCTTGGATCACCCCTGACTGGTGCAGGCTGTGTCCTGCCATGGGGTCTCCTGCACACGCGGGAGCTAAGACCATCTCTACCCTGAGAGTGGTGAGCTGAGTGTGCTCTGGCCCAGAGGTTTATAGTTAGCTTCTCGGGGAAGCCCAGAGCTGCACTGTAGGGGGGGATAGGCTGAAAATCTGTGCAGGAGAAACGTTGTCACCTGGACTGTGCCCCGTGGGCGGCATCAGCCTGACCTTGGCGAGCAAGATTCTGCCCCCCACCTAGCTTTCAAGAAGGCGGACGTGGTCTCCATGCTCAGAAGGGGTTTCAGAAATGTGTTGAGTGGGGTCTGCGAGGAGCCAATGCTTTTTCGAGTTAAATCTTTTTAAGTACCCAGGGCTATGAAAAGATCTCACGGTCTTCACAAGTTGCACATTTTACTCACTGGTACAAATAAGGTATGAAGAGTGAGCCTGGTGTGGTGGTGTACACCTAGCATCCTAGCACTCAGGAGACTGAAACAGGAAGATCTAGTGTGCAGTGTACTGATCACTATGTACAGTGAGACCATGCCACTAAAGACAACAGGCAACAACCAAAACCCACAATGTGTGAAGAGCTTATTCTGAATGTTTTAAAGGGCTGAGGAGATAGCCCAGCAGGCTTAAGTGCCTGCCTAGCAAGCGTAAAGTCCCTACTTTGATTCCCAGTAACACACACACACACAAACTGAATGTTTTAAAGCAGCAGAGCTATATTGTTTTATTTTAAATAAAAATTTTTTGCTAGTGATTCAGACTGGTTAGTGTGAAGCTGCGTGGACAGCTGGAGGTCTCTGGAGGTGGGTGTAAGAGCAGATGTAGCCCCGTATAGGTGGGTCCCAGGAGGCCCAGGTATACCCTGAGAGGGAAGAGAGGGTCACTACTGGGCTGTTTCAGACCAGGTGTGCTGAGGGTGGTTCTGACAGCTTTTTCCTGTGGATGCCAGGCAGAGGGGAAAAGACAGCTGCTCTGTGGCTGTCCAGAGACCAAGAGGGAAAAGCGGGGTAGTTGGTTGGCTCTAGGAAGGGACACCTTGCCCCTTGGACCATGTGAGAATGGTGGCTTCAGAATGGTTCTCCGACTCTGCCCTAGAGTGGCTTGGTATCTGAGCTATTTCCCTTCCATCAAGTCTGTGGGGTCGAGCTTTGATCTTACCCTTGCTGGCACAAGCAGCCACTTGGCGGAGGCCTGCGCCCTGCACTAGCAGGTGCTCAGAGGTGTTTTGGGATCCCCTGCCAGGTATAGACCCTTGGAGTTGGGGCCAGCTGACACAGCCCTGCACTTCTGTGCTGTGGACAGGGCAGGCAGTGCTTGGTGTGCACCTGGGTCACCATGGTGACTGACTAGCGTGGAGGCCTAGGCCTGAGAGCCTTCCTGGCAGGGCTGGAAGAAAGCCGTGGCTCTGAGCGCCCCTCACCTTAGGCAAGTGGCAAGGGAGCGCCCAGACCAGGGAGGACATCCTGTTGCCGTAAGGGTGTGAGTGACAGGACTACTTGGTGTCCTTTGACCCACCCTGGTCAGTGAGCAAGCAAATGATGGACTCCACCGTCAGCATCAACACACCCACCTGGCCGGGTCCTGTAGCTGGCAGCTTTAGGTCCCGCTCAAGCTGCAGCAGTCTCCCATCTGTGTGTCACGCCTTCTGCCCCCAGCACCCAGCTGCTGCCCTTCCTACCGGCTGCTGGACCTGGGAGGAGCACTCGGCACCAACTGTGTGTGCCCTGCTTCAGCTGCTCTGTGGGCTGGGGACGGGGTGGGGACGGGGTCCAATATTGGAGTGGCCCTGGGTGCACGAGAGGGCAGGTGATTCAGGCGGTCTTCTAAACCTGATGGTTACAAAACATGGCAAGTAAAAGTCATTTCTTATGTTGCGTGAAAAGTTGTATGGAGGTCTCCAGTTGTGGTTGGGTTTGTTGTTTTGCAGTTTTAGGGACTGAACTGGGGCTCTCACAAAGAGCTAAATTCCTGGTCCTTTTGCTTTCCTAATTTTTCATGTTGAGGAGGTCATAAGGACCCTTGCTGGGCTCAAACATACAGTCCTGCCTCAGTCTCCCAGAGTACTGGGATTACAGGTGTGTGCTGTAATGCACAACCAGTCAAAATAGATGGACCCATGTTTTGGAAGCACATTTATCTTCTGATTTCAGTCTTACGCTTTTGGGTTCAGGAAGGATCTGCTTATAAGCTAGCCAAGGCCTCTTTCTAAGATCTCCAGACAATCTTCCTTGGGAGGTTTTTTCCTAAGTGCACCTTTTCTCCAACTCATCAGTGGTGAACAAACCCAGGCACCTTCGAGCCTTTGCTCACAGGCCTTGTCCCCGAGCCCCTTCACCCTTCCGCCAGCCCTTCCCGGAGACATCAGGTGGTCAGCTCTTGAGTGAGATGCTCAAGACCAATCACTGGGCCTCCCCAAAGAGCAGGGAAACCCAGCCAGAGACCCTTTCTGTTCCCATGTGGGTTGAATGCCCACACTGGACGACCCTAAACAGTCCACCCTAGATTGGCCAGAAGGAATGGCCTACACACCCAGCTCACAGCCAGCTGCTACGGTGCAGAGAGATTTTTCCCAAGAGGTTGCTTTTGTGGTGTTGGACTTTTAAGAATTCTCTTCTCTTCTTTTCTCTTCTTTCATCTTATCTTTTCTTTCTGGTACTGGGGATCAAACTCAGGACCTCAATTTGCCAGGCAGGCGCTTAGTCCACTGAGCTACATCCCTGGCCCTAAGGTTTATTTAGGGACAGGGATATTAGTTCAAAGTTGATTCTGTGGTTGGTGCTTTTCAGGCATGTGACCTAGGCTGATAGGCAGTTCCAGAAGGAGACCAGTAACCATTGCTTGTTTTGTTTTGTTTTTTCTGCTGTGAGACCTGGGCCTGGGCAGAGCGAGAAGGGGGTAGGCTAGCTTTAGGCTGGACTTGGGGGGACTCTGGGGCCAGTGAGACATCACTGCTTAGGGGAAATGGAGACTCCTGGGTAGGCTATGGGTCTGGTTATCGCCAAAAGGATGGGGCACAGTGTGGCCCCTTGTGTGGGCTCTTCTGGGGGGTCTGTGGCCTGGAAGGGTGCTGAGCCTTTTGCCATTTAGATGAAACATCCAGAATAGACAAATCCATAAGGAGACAGGAAGGGGAGTGGCAGTGGCCATGGTGGAGGGGAGAGCAGGACGGGGAGCAACTGCTAGTGGATGCGGGGTTTCGCTTTGGGGGTGATGCAGAGGTTCTGGAATCAGATAGTGGTGGTGGTTGCACAATCTTACGAATATACTAAAAGCCACTGAAAAGTACACTTGTAAAATGGTGTGTTTTGTGGTATGTGAGCTATATCTCAGGGTTTTTTTTTAATAGGCTGAGGTTTGGGGCCATGGCAGGGTTGGGGCTGTGTTTCTGTCCCTGAGCCCCATGCGTCCTGGTGCCTGGGTAGGCCCTGCTGGGACTTGGGGGCAGCACCAGTGTGAGGTGCCCAGGGAAAGCAGTGGGTTCCTGCTCAGGCTCAGCTCTGAGCCCTCAGATTGACGCCCAGGTGAGGACTATATGTGTGAGCTCTGGGGGAGCGGGAGGAGTGGGTCTGAGCCAGACTCAAGCAGCAAAAGGAAGTGCTCCAGACACGTGGCCCCCTCTTCAGGAGCCGTGTAGCTAGGAGAGGTGCAGGCACCACGCATGGTGGGTGTAATGAGTGGGCAGTGGGGGCAGCGAGCAGCCCAGGCTGGAGAGAAGCCAGTTAGGAAGGAGCCCCCACATAAGCAGAACCAGGCTCCGCCTCTGGGATGGGCGGGTGACTAGACCTGTACCCGGCCTGGGAGGGGTGCATGCTGGCAGGAGCAGCAGCTAGAAGGGCTCAGATTGTCGGCAGAGGCAGACCATGAGGGGCCAGGTGCACACCGGGCTTCCCTCCACACGCTTCTTGGAGATTCTGCCAACTGCAGGCCCAAACCACTTCTGAGTCTCACCCACATGACAGCAGCTGGCTCCTCTGTGGTGCCTGCTTTGACCCACAAGGCAGGGGTCCTTCAGCAGCGTAAACCAGGTCACGTCTCTCCCCTAATTCCTCCGGGGTCTTCCCGTTGCTCTTGCCACAGCTCGAGCGCTTTGTCGACCAGGCCTTGTCACTTGCACCATCCCCACCCTCTGCCCAGCAGGCACCACTGTGTCCTTGTGGTTCTGCACCAGCAAGTTCCTTCCCCCAGGAGCCTTGCGCACGACCCCTGCTCCTTTTCCCTCTGAGCTCTAGCAGGGCCAGTGGTGTGCAGCAGTAGGCCATGGGCCCCACCTGGGTGAGCTGGTGTCTGCACGGCATGCTGGAGGGGCCCGGTGGCCAGGGTAGGGGGCCTCAGCTCACTGCCCAACCCCAGCCAGGCCCTGGGGGGAGGTGGTATCCCTGAGACCAGGATGAGGACTGTACTACCACCCCATCCCAAGCTTTACCAGAAAGACCTCCGTCTTCTGCCATATAAAGCCTATTTTCCAAGAGATGAATTGAAGCTGCTTTGAAAAAAGAAAAATAGGAAGAAGACCCTCGTGGTTATTAACACCCAGTGATTCTCAGACTTTGCTTCACTGGCATGTGGCGAGCGGCGACCTTCCGTCCTTCCCATGGGGAGGCTCAGCCCTTGCCGCCTCCTGGGCCCATGCACAGTGTCACTGTTCATAGCTGCCTGAAGGTGGCCTTCATCCACCATAGCTTGCGTTCTTTGCCAATGGGGATGGTGCTCTGTACAAGCCCTTCTGTGGTTTCAATTTGGATTATTTTTGTGATGCACGATATCCAAAGAGAATTACAGGGTCAGGGAGTGGGAAGAGCCAGACACAGTGGCACGTACCTGTAGTCCCAGCACTCTGGGGTGATGAAGTGCAATTCCAAGTTTGAGCCCAGCCTGGGTAATAGTGACTTGGTGGGGCTGTGTCTTAAAATTCGTAAGAGCCTGGGGTGGTGGGGCATACCTGTAATCCCAGCACTCCGGAGGCTGAGGCAGGAGGATCACCAAAAGTTTGAGATCAGCAAGGGTTACATAGTGAACTCAGGGCCAGCCTGAACTACACAGTGGGACTCTGTCACCAGAAAAAGAAAGAGAAAAGAAAAACAGAAGGAGCTGGGGATGTAGCTCAGCAGCAGAAACGCCTGCCAGGCAAGTGGGAGGTCCTGAGTTCAATCCTTGGTACCAAAAAAGGGAAAGAAAGAAGTGCTGATGGGTTCAGTAGCATAAGCGCCTGCCTAGCAAGCGCAGGGTCCTGAGTTCAATTCCTGGCACCGCAAAAAAAAAAAAAGTTATTCTAAAAAAAAAAAGTGCTGGGGCTGTAGCTCAGTGTGAACATTCTGGATTCGATCCCCAGCATCACACAAAAACAAAAAGCAGGGAAGTAGGAAGACGCAGGGTATTCTGGATCCATCTGGCCCTATTCATAGTAGGTTCTGAACCTGCTAATTGTTCCTGGTCCTTGTGGCATCTAAGCACGACCAGCACGGAGTTGTACCTTTGTTGCCCTTCATTCCATAGGTTTGCAGCAGGCAGGGCACTTTCTCCTTGCCCGACTCAGTGCCATATGGAGTTGGCTGTGGCTGTGGTGTTTGTGTAATCTGCAGCTCCTCCTCTGCTGCTCACAGGGTCCCCCAAAACACCACAGAGAGGGCCCAGGGTGCGGGCCCCTGCGAGAGCCAGCAGTTCTCTGCCAGAGTGGGAAAGCAGAGGGGGGCGGCATTCCCAAGGCCTGGCCCCTACAGCTGGCAAATGCCCACGCCCCTCCTCTCTACCCCCCACACCAACCTGCAGGAAGGGAGGCAGCTCAGCCACTGGCAGGGCTCCAGGTGCCTGCAAGGTCAGGCCGCCTCTGACAGGGCCACTGTAGGCTGCAGCCGGGTAGCCTCATGGGCTGCACAGCCTCATGGGCTGCACAGCCTCATGGGCTGTGGTCCCAGAGCCGGCCACACCCCCTCACACCTTGTGACTGGTGCTTCCTGCCACTGCTGTGTACAAACAAGGCTCCGTTGGAGGAAACAGGTGTTCTGTCAGGTCGCAGGCCCCCACCCCTGGGGTACAGTAAGTGGATGCGCACAGAGCAGCCTCCCTTGGAGGTGGTGGTATGGCCCGATGAGGATGGTGCCAGCCCAAGGGCCTTAGGGGAATGTGAGGAGGGAAGGCGTTTGGTCTGGAAGCTCCTTTTTCTACTGCTGCAGCTGCCATTGCTTGGTGGAGTGGCCCTGGACAGCTAGCTTACCGCCTTGGGCCCCAGTTTTCTCACCTGAGGTTGTGGACGTGAGGTTGCTGCACAGCGTGGATGCTGCCTGAGTAGCAGCT
Organism: Capromys pilorides; assembly: GCA_004027915.1. Classification (NCBI taxonomy): domain Eukaryota; kingdom Metazoa; phylum Chordata; class Mammalia; order Rodentia; family Capromyidae; genus Capromys; species Capromys pilorides. Next base: position 16,711 of record PVKN010018453.1, read on the forward strand.
CCTGCTGGAGGACTAAGGTCACTGAAGTCGGCAAGATGTCTGTGTGCTCCTAGAGCCCAGGCCAGAGACTTCGCTGCCACCCCTGTGGCAGTGCCACTGGCCCAGCAGCCCTCAGACACTTGGCTGGACTA
>PVKN010018454.1:0-16834 GCA_004027915.1 Capromys pilorides
ATACTAATGTGTTTTGAAACTCTCATATTGTTATCTCTTATTAAAAGTAGTAAAAAATATTTAAGAAAAATAAAAAATAAGTGAATTTGATTAGCTTACCTGTGTAAAAGTACTTTGGTTGTACTTTTCCTTCCACTATTTTTGGCCGTCTATCCCCCAAGGGAGGAAAGGCCTTTTGCAGTTGGGTAAACATGCTGTGAATTACTTGATTTTGTCCTTTAGGGACATTAGCGTCTTCCTTTTTGGGGGCATGACTGAGCAAACTCTAGACTCTGGCATATTTTTTGACACATGAGGTGGCGCGTTAACTATTTTTAGTCCAAGTTGGCTAGAATTCTCTTCTAGTGGAAGTGTGGATTGCCAGATGGGAGTCTAAAAGAGGAAAATAGCAAATATAACCATGATTTTATTTCCTTGAACACTCACAAAAAAGTGGCATGTAATATTTTTAGAATGTTCTTTCTTTCTAGCAATCATTCTCAACATTTGAAGCAGGTTGCTTTTTGTACCTTTCCTCCTTGCTCTAAGTAGTTTCACATGTTGATGAGTACTAATAATTTTCTTTTTACTATTTCACATTTTGTATCAGTAGTATATCTATCTTGTATCTACATTCTGTGCGAATCAGCATTTAGATCCTGTGTATTAACTTTTTATCTTGGGACTCTAACTTTGGTAGTGTATGCCAATTTGTCACTTCATCTGTGGCCTCAAATTCTCTACACCGGGAGTGATTTTGTGCCATAAAGGACATTTGGGGATATCCAAAGACATCTTTGGTTACAACATAGAGCCAACTGTTCTGTAATCCATGTGACAGCCCCCCCCCCCCAACCAACAAAAGAATGCTTGGGCCTTAAATGCTGGTAGCACCCAAGCAGAAACCCTGCTCCTGACTGTCTCATGAACCAAACTGTTTCTATGTGACATAGCTGACAGTTTTCTTCAAATTATTTTTCGGTCAACCATTAAGAGACATTGTATTATGTTATGAGCCCAGATCTCTGTCACTTCACATAACATCTTTGTTAGAATACATGACGAAATAGTTTAGAAATGCTTATTGTTACCCTTCTCTGTTTTCCTGTAAGAGAAATAACTCTTTTAGTTTTATAACCAGAAAGAAATACTGGGTAATATGGTAGTTCTACTTTTAATTTTTTGAGAAACGTCTGTAGTGCTTTCCATAGCAGTTACAACGTGTTACCGACCAGTCAACAGTGAACACCATTTGAATTTCTGTGTCTGCTTATAACGCTTCTTATTTCTGTGTTTCTTTTTGGTCGTAGACATCCTAATATGTGTGAGGTGACATCTTATTGTGTGTTTCGTTTGTACAGTATTTCGCGAACATTAGTGATATTGACTATCTCTTCATATGCTTATGGTCATTTGTATACTATCATTAGAGAAAGAGCTGCTCAAGTCCTTTTTCCATTTTTCAGTTGGGTTACCAGGTTTTTGAGCTGAAGGGGTGCTTTACATACTCCGGCTGTTAATCACTTATCAAATACATGACTTATGATACACAAACTTTTCTGCCACTCCCTTTTTACTCTGTTGATTATATTTTTTGCTGAACATTTTAAAATGTGATTGTTTCATCTGTTTTGCTTTTGCTATGCTTTTAGTGTCATCTTGCAATACACTGCTTATTTTTTGATACTGTACCCTAATATGACAAGGGCTATCACTGCCTGAAATACTTAGGTGACAAAATTAGATGGAAAATTGATTGAGGTGATAAAAACATAAAACAAGCTGCTAATTTACTACACTTTTATATTCAACAGAATAGCTAAAAACCTATTTAGTAATGGTGTAACCTGGCAACATACATATGTTAACTCACTTGATTAATCTCTGAACAGGACATATTCACACAGAATATGTGAAGCAATTAGAGTGACTCAATAATGGCTGTGGCTGTCAGGCCCTAAAGAGCACTTCACTCAATCACCTCCAGGAAAGGCACAATGCACTTCCTGCCCAGGAGTCGCAGAGCCACTTGGAAGGGCAGCGCAGACTTAAACTGTGGGCCCGAGTGTGTCTGCTTTTCATATTTGCCATATGAGGAAACTGTGAACGGAAAGGAGAAACAGCTCAAAACAGTCAATTTGTTGGTAATAGAAGCAGAATTAGAGTTCTATGAAATTGTAGGTCTGAAAATACTATATATATGTATTTTCCTCAAAAAAATTTCCTGATTGTTTTGAGTGTCAGTGCCTTCATAATCCCCCCAAATGTGTAGCTTACTATGCTATACTTAGTTAATATTTATATGTTTTAGTATGTAACATCAGCACTAGATGAATCTGATTTATAGTACTTTGTATCAGATATTATATATCTGAATTTAAAGATACAAGCGTTGATGTCTTATTGTGCAAGTTCAGAGAGTTAGCTTCTTAGAACAGGAGTCCATTGGATGGAAGTTAGCCCAAAAAATATAGGAAAATAGTTTCTACTGGAAAACTATGAAGGGTTTCTTAGCAATCTCTTGCATGTTGGCCCACAAGGACCATGTTGTCAACAAAACATATACATCTACAAACCATTCATCATTCTCCAGCAAGGTCAGGACTCACTTCTTCATTTGTATTTGGAAAAATTCCTCCTGTGGCTGTGTGAGTACAGTGACCCACATGGAAACTTACTTTCTTTGGAACCCAGCACCAGCCGTGAATCCATTTGTAATCATTAAAAAGGAGACAGGAAAGAAGAATGATGTATATAAATGTAAGTGTTTCCTCTCATGGCTCCAGAGTCCCCCGTAAAGAGGAGCTCATCTCTTGGGATTGCTTTTCTGAGGATAGTATAGTTTCCTCTTTCTAAGAAGAGGGTGTGAGACAAGCTCAGATGTGACTTTCGAGGGTGAGGGGAGGAAGTGGCAGGGGTGGGTAGTGGGAGGTGAATGTGCACATGGAGTTGTTTCCTGGTTCTTAAAAATCTTTCCTAAAAAGATGTTTTCTAAACACATGTGAGGCATTTCTGAGTCCGACCTGAAGAAATTATCTAACCGTTCAGATTTTTTTCTGTTTGCATTGTTACCTTCTGTACTTGGTATTGTAATTGACTCCAAATCAGAACACAGATTTCAACCACAAAGGAATTTCATGATGAAATTGAGAAAACATGACACACACATCTTTAAAAAGGGCAGAACTTAGTAATTCGTGCACAGCATCTTTGTTCTACCATAACACCTGAGGTTGGATACTTTGCTTCTTAGTTCCAGTGAATGGAAGACCCAGACCAAGGTGCCAGCAAGGTCAGTGATGGTTGCTGAGGGCTCAGGCTCTGTTTCCACTCTTTGCTTTTAATGCACCTGTACATCACATGAGTGCCCTGACCTCACATGATGGAAGGGCAGAAGTGCCCACCCAGCAGAGTCCAGACCTTTTATGAGACGCTAGCTCTGTGCATGACACCAGCGCTCTTAGAGTCCAAGTGCTATAGGCCCCATCCGTTAATGTGCTTGCATTGGAGAGGAAGTTTCAACGTGAACTTTAGGTTGGACACAAACATTTGTACTACGGCAACTGATTTTCATGGCCAGTTATATTCAGTAGCTGCATTAAATAGCACAAAAGATGGGATGCATTCTCTTCCACTTCTTTCCCTCTCTTTTATAAAAACTGAACTGAGTAGAGAACAGGTACACATGACCAGGTGCTGGGGCTCCCAGTAGGCTACCCCTGGCTTACAGAGGAGGTAGGGAATTGAGGAATAGTCACTGCTCCACAGAGATGCTACCATGTGTCTATGCACACTATTAGGCTGTCCTCAGAACGTGTTGTTAAAGAAGCAATGTGTGTGTGTGGGGGATTCTGCAGCTGAATGTTCTATTGAGAACCACTGTGTTCACTAGGATACACAGTTTACCAGATTGTGACTGAATCGACCACAACATAGGAAAGCTAGAACTTAATAAAAATAACCACATTGAGATTCTCATTGTTGGGTGTATCTTCCTTTTGTCAAGTTGAAATTTATCTCCCAGAGCGTCTTCACCCAGAGCTACCTAAAACTAATGTGCTGATTCTTAAATACAACCACTCTTCAAATATTCAAATAATGTTAGTTTCTCCCAGGTCCTCTTTTCCACATCCTGTATCCTAGGGTGGAATGGTTTTATGCTTTCTCTCCCTTGCTTTTCCAGTTCTTTACTGTTGGCCCATTTTTTTTTTTTATTACCTTCTTGATTGCCATAAGAAGATATTGCTGTAGCATCTTGCAAACTTTGCGAAGATTGGGGGTGGCAAATGGATAGCAAAGAAGCTGGAGTTCATCCTGTCAAGCTTTTGTGGATACAGTGAACTTTATCACAGTCTACTTGGGAAGACAAAAAAATCCATAATTTTCAACCTGATTAGTTTTATAACAGGGATATGTGGTGTCAGAGAGCAGATCTGAGGGAGAGCAACTGTACCAGGGTAAGATTCCATGGGGAGGTGATGCTTGCTACATGACAAGAAGAGGTTAATGGGGTGCAGAGAAACTAAGGCAAATTAAAGAGACCTGGATCAGGTCGGTGCAGCAAGGGAAAGAGGGCCAAGCTGGCTATACTGGAGAAAGCAAAAAACAAGGGTAGGGTAGGAGGAGCTGGACTAATTCTCAGCCCTCCAGGACACTTCGAGCAATTTTGGCTCTGTTTATCTTAAGACAGTGAGAAACAAGTGAGCATTCTGTCTAGAGAGAAGAATTATTCTGGCAGCCACTCCGAGAGCAGATACAGGCAAGTGCTGCAGTGGCCCAAGAGAATGGATGGTTTGGACTTGGGTGGTGGTCGCTGAGATGGATGTGAGTGATGCTTAGTAAAATTGCAGTTGTTTGGTGATCCATGGGATTTTCGAAAGGAACTACCCTTTTTTTTGTGTGTGTCTTTTTGCAACAGGGTCTTGCTATGCAGTTCTGGCTGGCCCTGAGCTCACTTTTGTAGCTCAGGCTGGTCTCGAACTCACATTGATCCTCCTCCCTCAGCCTCCCAAGTGCTTGGATTACAGGCGTACACCACCACACCCGGCTCAGGAACCACTCTTTGTTGGCATAGATAACATGGCAAGAAAATCGAAGTTTGATAGATCATGAACTTCAGTTTTTATCTATGTTGACGCTGAGATACATTCAAGTCATTCAAAAACAAATGGCAAATAGCGAAAATGTAAACCTAGTGTTCCGATTATATTTTGGAGCTAAATTCGTAAATTTGTGAATCACCTACATATTACGTCCTCATTGAAGTGGAGGTTATGGGTGAGATGCTTTAGTAAGAGAGAATAAAAGACAAAGTGGAAAGCGCCTACCTTTTTGGGCCAGAGAAGTACACAGTGGGTCTGGGGAGGCAGCAGAGGATTGAGCAGAGTGGTGGGAGGAAGCAGCGGAGTATTGTGGCATATAAGCTCAGGGGAGGAAAAGCTTATGCAAATAGGAAGTGGTTCAGGTTACAGTGCTTTAGATTTGAACTATGATGTCATTAGTGACGATAGCAGGCATTGTCTATGCCTGGGCTGGGAGCTGGATAGGAACACTGAGCAAAGCCTAAGAAGTAATGGGACAGAGACATACAGACAGGTGTTTAAGAAGACCACGTGTGAAGGGCAGGAGAGATATGAAGTGGACAGGAGCTGGCTGCGGGTAAACAGTGCAGTCGGACCACCTTATGGCTCAGGAACACCAGCAGGGAGACTTCTGTTGAAGAGAGGTTGGTGATAGATAAGACGAAGGGGTAAAGGGCCAGGTGGGCGGGTGTCTCAAACCCTTCTGGAGCAGTCCGCCTTAGCAACAGTGAGCACTTCCTTTTTGTAACAAAAATGAAGATCAGAGTTAGTATGGGATAAAGTTCCATAAAAGGCTTTGGAAAGATGAAAAACCCAAACTTGTCTTCTAGTGGATTCTATTTTGTCTGTATAGAGAAATAAGAGGGATGAGGCCTACGAGGGACAGTTGTGGGCCTAGTGGACAGAAGTCTGAGGGGAGTGGAGACAGTTTTATTGATCCTTTGGAGAGGAGACAGCGTGTGTGTGCCTGGTCGGTGCTGCCCACTGCCCAGCCAGGATTTGTGACCTTGCTTTACAGTGATGTGAATCACTCTTGTGGCGGCTTTAGTCAGTTTATGCCACTGAATGCAAACCCAGAGAAAGGAGATGGTAGGCTTGTCAAGGCTAAGGTTTTTTGTCATGCAAAGAACATTGTGTTACTCTTGTGTTATTAACCGCAGAAACTTTGTGTCCTATTTTAATACTATTAAGAATTAGGAAGGGACTACAGCTTCTGCTCACTGCCTGAAACTTAGCTGTCGCAGAGCAGAAAGCTTTTATTATGTATTTGAACATGTTCAAAATGTTATTTTTTAAAACACTAAAGAGTATTGATGGGAAATTCTCTTTTTCAGATATATTAAGGAACACTCAGGCCCTTAATGGAATCCTTAATGCAGCTATTCAAATGCATAGCTCAAGTTAAATTTTCTTCAGGGTTTTCCGCATAATATTTGCATTCCATTTTGTAGGGAAATGTATTGGCCTCACATAGGATAATGAGTATAAAGAAAATGATGTGTTATCTGAATTTGTCCTGTAAAGCAATTGAAATGTTTCTGCCATTGTCCTAGACTTCCGGTTGAAAGTGAACTTTGGATTCTAAGGTCAACTGAAGTAGAACGAAGAAGTCAGTTTCTTTCAGTATTACTTTAGGATTTTTTAAAAAAATCCAGATGAATGCAAGAACCCTCTGGGTAAGTTCACTCCTGTTGGAGGAAGCCAGAAATGGAGCATTTCCTTGTTGGCATTCCCGCTGTTAAGCTTGGCTGCTGCTCTGCCCTCAGCCCTGCCTGTGGCCTCCTAGGACACGCCCTGTCGCAGTGTGCGCAGCAAGTGTGGAGCTGTACTGCTGCCATGTGAGTCTCTCCACGGCTTTAAGAAGTAATGAATCATTCCTGATGCTCCAAGTAAATGATAAAGCTACGCTGTGTGTAAAACATGAAAGACATAGGATCAGGGCCACGTTTTATTCCTACCGTCTCTAAATCCACTCTCTTATACTTTATCACTAACGAGGTTGTTGTCTGTTACTCCAGACCTTTAAACATAAACATATAGTTTATATATGCCTCAGAAGTAAATATAGAAATAGTTTCTTTTCTTTTAACATAGATATTATACACATAATTATATTTTTTAGAACTTATTTTTTCATGTAATATTATGTCTTTTGAGTACATGTAGATGCAGCTCATTTTTATACTGTATGATTTTCCATAATGTAAGTATTTCATGAGTTCGGCATTCTATTAAATTTTTTTTTAATAATACTGAGGTTTGAACCCAGAGCCTGGTACACGCTAGGCAAGTGCTTTACCACTCAGCAATATTCTCAGGCCCTCTTTAAATTTTGAACTCGTGTTTTTCTGGGTCAGTTGCCCAGGCTGGGCTCTAACTTGTGCTCCTCCTGCCTCTACCTTCCCAGTAACTGAGAATGCAGGTGAGGGCCATGCCATGCCCAGCCTATTATCATCGCTGTAAATCGCTCTCTGGTACTAACAACTACGAGTAAAAGCTCTTGTATTCACCATCTTGTGCTCTTGTGCAAAAATTTCTTAATGGCATAGAAAGAAGTAGAGTTAATATTCTTGGCCTATATTTATGTTAAAGTTTTTTAAAATATCCCTTTTGTTTTGGGGTAGTTTTAGATTTCCAACAAAGTTGCAGAGGTAGTACAGACCACGCCTGTGAACGCCCACCTTGTTTTAGCTTCCCTTACGTCCTTCTCTTCCCTTCCCTTCCCTTCCCGTATGATGGCTTCTTGTCAACACTAAGAAACCAGCATGCCAGCATTGCTGGTAACTGAATCCCATGTCTTTATTCCAATTTCACCAAATCTGCAACCCATGAAATACTGAAAGGTTTCTTTTATATGTAGTTTACGTAACCTATTCCCCTTTTTATTTGTATTTATTTATTTTATTCAAGTTTTTTATTTCCTGACTACTGGGAGCTGTGTTACTCTTCAGCGCGTCCCCACACTTTTAGTTTGTGAGGAGCCTCTGACTGCCTGATCTCACCACGTGGTCCAGAGCCAGCCTCAGCCACAGAGCACTGGTTCTTTTCATCAAAGAATAAGAACGCCCCTTATGTCTTAACTTTTAGGGGGGCTGTGGCTCAGGTCAGTTGTTTAAGTGCCTCTTTGGACAAATGCTATCAGGAGCAGGGGACCAGGGTCGATCCTCAGCTCCACGTGCCTTAGGTGACACTTTTGTCTTCCTACTCATATCTGTTCCCTTTTTTTTTTGCTTGATGAATAAGTTTGTTGGTCTTTATCTGAAAAATCTTCATAGAAATTTGGTTTTACTCTCAGCAGCCTGCTCCTGAGCTCTGAGGAAGCTTGCTTTCTTTTGAGCCACCGATCTTTCCTCTGAGCAAGGGACATTTTGGGATGGTTCCGCCTCTTCTTTCTTTTTAACTTCTCTCTTTGGAGTTCTTTTCATAGACTGGATTCTCTCAGATAGCAGCATGAGCTTTCTTATACACCTCCGCCATCGTATCTGAAGTTACAGTGTTCCTTATGCACTGAGAGAACTGTTTCTTGCAAGTATCTTCATCTCCTTCCACTAGGTAGTACATATAATCTGCCACATTCTGACCCATGATGTGCTTTTGATGTACTTCTGCACTGAACTCCTTGCTTTCAGAATCATAACCAGGGAATCCTTTGGTACTGTGAGGGACAGACAAGCCTCCTTCCACAGCACCCCTTAGGGCTCCAGAAACTTTATTGCCAGTTGGAGCTCTGGCAAGGCCTGCATCCAGACAGCAGGTGAAGGCACCAGGTTTGCCATCCGTGCTGTCCACATTGTGTTCATCTCCAGTCACCTCCACCTGCTCTTCATAGATCTTATCCATGCCAAACCTATTGAGAAGCCTGCGGGCCAGCAGCAGGCCGGTACAATACGCTGCGGCATAACTTGTCAGGCCAACTTTCACACCGTATTTTGGTAGCTCATGTGCATGTGCCACACAGACCATCGTATCCCCTTCAATACAGGCATAAACAATCTGACAAATGGTATCTCTGTTAATTACATGAAACTATCATCCTGTATTTAGGTGTGTTGTACTTATTTTTGTCCTGTATTACCAAGCATTTCCTAGCATAGTAATCATAGTAATCTTTTCTGAAAGAAAAGAAAGGAGATACTGTACTATAAAACAGCATTGTTTTAGTGCTTAAAAGATGAAAAGCTGTCCAAACCTCATCATCTTCTAAGCTTCAGCTCATATCTCTCAAAGTAGGCCTTGTTCTTGACAACCTGCACAAAACCGGTCCTGTGTAATATTGACCCGCATCCGCGGCTCTGCACGGACCTCTCAGATCTATTCCAATACTTGAGATTATCGAGCTACTAATTTGGGCAAATCCAATAAAATTGTCTCATATTTGAAAGACATAATCCATGATGGGCTACAGGAAGTAAAAGTGGCTTGGAAAGGGAAGAGGTCAAAAAAAAGAATATGGGCTTTGACTATGTCTATTAAACATTTGAGATCCTTCTATGCACAGCCTGTTTATGTTTCTTTGTCTGCTTAGCCTGGTGTCTGAGAGAGAGAATGAGACAGACAGACAGACAGATAGACAGACAGACAGTCAGTCTATCAGTGGTATTAGGAATTTTATAGAGTATAATTGTCAATCCTTTATCTGGTTATGAATATTGACACTTTATTTACCTTCTAACTTGCTTTTATACTTTACCTCCTTTGACATATAGAAAGTTTACAGTTTGACCCAGCCAAAATTACACTTGGAGTTGAAGCCTTCTGCTCTTTGGTCATGTTTAAGAAGGGCATTCTACCGTGTCTGAATGTGTTCACTCTGGACGTTTAGTGTCACTGCTGACTTAAAGATCTCGCGTGGATACCTGATAAGTGTAACTATGTGCTTTTGCGCGCAGCCTCTAGTGAACAACATTACTCTCCCTATCTGTGTGGAAGGGTCTTGCTGGCCTTCTCCTGCTCTCCTCCTGTTTCCTGATCCCTTCACGTTGTTCTTTTTTTAACCTCTTCCCTTCTCAGGCCACTTCTACTTCCTGTAGCCCAATGATGGAATGCATTCCTGTCTTCTTTCTCTTATTTGCTCAGCTCTTTTGTTCTCAGAAGTTCTAGTTTCCCTTGAGTAAAGCTTCCTAGTCCACATTTCTGACCCCACCTTTCCTATGAGATCTATCTGTTGTCTTTGCTGGATAGCCCACACTAGTCACCTGGACTCCAAAACCTTTGTCTCTCGCTTCGCTGCCTCCAACAAGTTACGAAGTCATGTCCATTCTGTCCTCACAGTCTCCCTCAGATCTGCTGTTTTCTCTTCATCATTGCTTGATCTGGTACAGGTGTGTGTGTCTCTCTTCATGTGGTACCTATTTACACCTCCTGTACTGTCTCATTTCTCCCAGCTACATCCCACAGCCAGCCGAGTCATATCGATCATACCCCTGATTCTTTTTTGTCTACCCATGTTTTCATCTCCTTGGATTAGAATACAAGGTCTTCACTATATATACATATATATACGTATATATGTATATATTTATATGTATATATTTGTATTTATATAAGAAAGGGATTGATAAATAAATTGGTGTCTTTGGTTATAAGTACTTTTTTTCCCCAATTTTTGAAAAAGAGAACAGCAAGTGAAAAACATTAGAAACCTCAGAATTTCACTAAAAGTGGTGATAGGAGTTTGACAATGGTTGTACTACATATTGTTATCTTCAGACTAGTTACTCAGATTACTAGATGTAAGCATGCAGAATTATTAAGAAAAGTGAGACACAGAGAGAGAGAGAGAGAGAGAGAGAGAATGAGAATAAAAAAGCATTGACTGCTCCTTTTAATAGACCAATAGAAGTCAGCAGTACACCTGTCCTAGCTATCCTATGTATATACGTATGTACTTTTTCCCTTCCTTCTTACTGTCTTTTCTCATTTTCTTCATCCCATTTGTTTCTTTCCTTTGAGCAGTTTCTTTCTCTTACAGTTTCTCTTATACCTTTCAGATTTTATTTACACTTTCAGGTTGTAGGTATTCTTATTGGTAGGTCTTCATTAGCAGGGCTATAAACGGTTTCTTTGGCTCAATAAATGGCCAAAGAAATGCACAGAGACTACTGATTATTATTATTATTATTATTATTATTATTATTACTATTGCTGGCTCAGCCTGCCCTGGGGCTGGGACTGGCATAGCATATGGTGCCATGGATCAAGCCGCGGTCCCTGTGGTTGCCTAAGCTTGCCTAAGCAGGTGCTTTAGACTGCTGAGCCATCTCACCAGCCCCAAGACTTACTTTAGGCTGGATTTTTGTGTGTTTTATTCTTACATCTTATCATGTTTTATTTCCCATCATTTTCTTTTTAGCCACATAAAGTACCATTACTAGTACACTAACTTAATCTTGCTAATTTTGTCACAGAGCTTGCTTTTAAAGCCAAAAGGAACAGGATGGGAGGCATAGCTAATGGTTTATAAGCTAGGTTATTCCAGTAAATTCTTAAGTGACCCAGGCATAGTTGAGTTTTCTGATTGGAAGTATCTCTGGACTCACATAAGGGTTACATACACACTATAGACTACCAAACCCACTTCTGTTTTTTTTGTTGTTGTTGTTTTGGGTTTTTTTAGGGAGTAGAATTTTTATGCTTTCCTTAGGTCTATGCAGTCTTTTTTTCAAGCTTGATATAAGTCCTTTCCCTTTAAAATATTCAAGCATATGCATTATGGTTCTAATCATATACTAACTTCCATGTGGTGAGCTTTTATTGTGTATCAGACTTGTGCTAAGCCTTTTAATACATACCATTGAAATTTCATGACATTTCTGAGGGTTGTGATGTATAGAATGTTGCTTGCACACTAAGCCACAGCTACGTTCTAGTAGAGTAGAACTCAAGAACAGGTCAATCTTCAGAACACTTGATTCTATAGGGCACAGGTTCTTCAGTATCAGTATTTACAGACACCAATCTGACAGCACTGCCTGGAAAACAGAAACAGTGGCAGGGATGGACCAGCTAAGGACAGCTTTTGGACGCTGGCTTTATACCATTAAGAATCTGATACGTTCTCATTCTTTTTTAGCTGACTGGGAAACTTAAACTTGGCGACTGCTTCTGAACCTAATTAGAGCATCAACTGTCCACTCCTTAGTCATAATCAAAAGCCTTAATTTTGCCCCCTCGCCCAACTTAGTTGATCGCCACATTGCCACAGACTTGCAAGCAGCTTCAAACCCGGTTGCCTCTTTGTGGAGTAGCTTGGTTCTCTTTCTTTTCCCTCTTTGGCACACGGGTTAGGCCTTTTAGCAGATTTTGTTTTTCCAGTGAGTTTTGTGCTGAGATATTGTTTGATTTGTCTCTTTAGGCATCTCTGACTGAATTTCAATGGCTACTGAGCCATGTTCCTCACTCTCTTTCCAGTCTTTTCTTAAAGACTGTATCATCTACAGGCCCATCTCAGTTTACCAATCACCTTTAATCTCTTTGAGGATGTCATTTAGTTTGTGTTTAAAAACTACTGCCACTAAACAGAACTTTAGGGTAAGGCAATTTCTCAGAAATGCCTTAAACAAATTTTTAACCAAACAGTTTTTCAGATGCTTATGAATATATTCAGATTATTTGTTTATTGTAGATGTAACAAAAATGTATTCTAGAAGAGTAGGATGAGCTCGCAGAGTGGCGGCAGACCCATGGCGCACACGTTCTTTTAAAAGAACATGTTAATGTAAGAGTTGTTTTCTCTAAACTAAAACCTCAGTATTTTGGTTTAATTCCAGGGTTGGCACTTTGCAATAAATAAGTGGGTTTTGATTTATAGCCTGGGCACTCCTTTCTACAAGGCTTTCCGTCACTTTCCTATAACATTGTTGAGTTCTTATCGTGAAGATTGCCCTACGGCTTTGCGTGTTGTTCACATGCATCTATTAAATGTAGTAATCTTGTCTTGTGTAGAGATGTAAATATTCTGAGGTAAGAAGAATCACAGAACATTCCCAAAGTTTGAGTTGGAGAGGATGGGTAGGACTTTGAATTTTGAGATATTGTGAGAGAGTTGAGGAACTTATAAATTGTAGAAAGGCATTTGGCGTCTTGCAGTTTGAAGAGCAGGAGACTGGAGAGAGACGTAGGACACAGTCCCAGACTTTCAGCTGACTGGAGCCATGGCCAGGCCAAGCTATCTCCTTCCTATGCTCCAGGGCTTAATTTCTTCATGTTTTAGGATAGACACACTTAACATTTTGCAGTTACAAACTTGTGATACTTGTAAACGTTATCTCAAACTCTGTTGTATTTAATTTGTCTTACAAACTGAAGGTTTAATTTCCTCATGCTGTAAGTGTTTAATGCATTGCTTAGTCTCAGATTTGGCTCAGCAGATAATATACTTAGGCATCCTATGTGTGCACCTTTTGGGTTAGAGATATGAAAGACAAAAAATAAGACAGAATTTATATTTCTAGTGTCTAATAATTTATCTTGGAAAGTAACAAGTTACATAAAAATGGTAAGAAACATGTGCTGTGTCCTACAACATGCATAAACAAGGAGCTTTCTGATTAATTCTAATTAGGAAGGCTTCATGGAGAAGACAGAACGTCACCTGATGAGAGAATAAGGGATAAAAAGGCCATTGGGAGCAGAAGGTGGGGGAGGAGACAGCTTGAGCAAAGGTGCAGAGATGGGAAGTTGCAGGATGTAAGTGAATTTGGGGCAGGATGCCACTGTCAGTGTCAACTGAAGTTGTCTTTAAAAATGTTGTTAATGTATAATTGGTGCCTGGTAATCATGTTTATATGTATATAGGTTGTGAATCTGAGGGCTCAGTGAAATTATACATAGACATTTTTACTGCTCAGTACCAGAACACTTTAAATGTCAATATGAATTGTTAAGAGGAACATATGGTATGTAATCCTATGAATTTTATGACAGTGGGACTATTTTTGATGAGAACCCAAGGTCCAAAGAGTACACGTTTGAGAAATTGCACCCTGTCACAAGTGTCAGTGGCAGAGTGAATACTGAAAGAACTATTTCCTTCATATTAACTGAATGTGAGTTGAAAAAGCATTAAGCAGGAAATTGGAGAATGTATGACCACAAAGGAAAGCCACTTTTGGTGTCAGTGGCAGGTGTCTGTGCACCAAGAGCACGTTGGCAGACTTGGCAAGGAAGTGGACTGGAGAAGAATAGTCTCGTAGTGGCAGTTTCTATGTTATTATGTTTCATTTTTATTTTTTGAGACAGAGTTGCCCTATGTCATTCAGGCTGAACTTAAACTCACTGTGTAGCCCAGGCTGGCCTTGAACTTACAGCAATCCTCACGTCTCAGCCTCCTGAATGTTAGGATTACATGTGTGCTCTACCGCATCCAGCCTTATTGGCAGTTTCTGTATCCATCAAAGGGAATTTATAAGAGAATTTGTATTTACGTACTTACAAATTTAAGATTAATGTGTCTTAAAGCACATAAACAATGCATTTTGCTGACACATGAGGCTCATCCTACTGATACTGAGACCAAATGCAGCATCAGCATTGTTCATTCATGCATCCAACTAATCAACACTGTTAGGTACATTAGTGAATGAGAGCTATCAATCTTGCTCTCATACATTATGTAGTCTAGAAGTTCAATTAATCTGTGTCTGGTGTTTATGTATTATTCAGACTACTGGCAGTTACCTAGTGATTAGATGAAAAACAACCAAATTGCAAAGTTCTTCGTAAGTGAACTTCAAATAAAAGTGAGCTCTGGCGTGGTAATGCTCAATGTGTCCAGCAGCCTCACTGTTCCTACCAGCCTCTCTTGTGGAACTGTCTGGTATGCAAGGACCCCAGCATTATAAATAAGAATAAACAGGCCTATGAGAAATTTTAGGCAGGGGTTTTTATTCAGATATGCACATACTGCTAAGTGTCATGTCTCCAAGTGAAAGAAAAACACTCCCAAGTATCATCTGGTTTAGCTCACACTTCCATTGGAAAATTCAAGTTCTCCTCACTATCCTTCTTCCCCTAAAGAACACAGGTGTCTCGCATGTGTCAACTAACCACAGGTCCCACTTTCTTTACCTTGGATGTTGACGTGATCTGTAAGTGCTGAACCTTATGATATGTTACAATATTTATAGAAATTCTCTGCATATTTGTACTAAAACCTATTGAAGCAAAGTATAATGAATTTTAACATACAATTGTTTTTAGGTGAAGATATTGATTTTTTTGCTAATGCACTTATACTTTTGCAGGCGACACTAATTAATGTGACTTGTGCATCTGAATTCTTTGCAACCCTATTGATTATGCCTGGCAGCTATGACTTCTGAGGCTATATAGTTGGCAGATTTACATATGTGCAGAACCAAAAAAAAAAGAAAACAAAAAAGACCTTAAGTGGAAATTCCAAAAGTTGGAAATTGAGGAAATCCTCAATGGAAGACAGTTCTTTTTTTATTTTTCCCAGCCTATTTCTAAAGCAAATTTTAACTAGTTAGTGATTGCTATGTCTTTCCTTAACTCTTTTTATCTATGTAACACAGTCCTTAGTCAAAATTTTTTGGGGGGGATATGCTTTTTATCTGTGGAAGCAGAGCTCAGGAATTGTATCCATTCTTCATTTGATGATGTAGTTCATGTGTGAAAGTTAAATATCTAGTTTCTTGTTAGAATGTTCTAAGTATTGTTTGCTACCAAATTCACAGGGTTATTGTCTCTGCTATGCTTCTCTCTTGTTGCTGGGACAAATACTCAACACCCAAAATGAAGGAAGAACAGGCTTATTTAGCTCACAGTTAGTGGAGGTTTCAGTCCACACTCAGCTGGCTCCAAGACAGAGTGGCACATGGCAGAGAGCAACTGTTCATGGTGGCAGCAAAGAGCAAGAGAGCGAAGGGAGAAGGAGCAGCAACAATAGCTACATAGAGGAAGTCTGTCTCCCTTAAGTTGCATTCAGGCTATCCACCCCAGGCTGAGAGTAGTATTCACACCCATAATCCCAGTAGCACTCACACTTATAATCCCAGTGGATCATGAGTTAATCTCAAACTCTGGAAGTTCACCTCATGATTTCATGAGGCTTTAGGGAGACAACTAGACACAAACTGTAACAGTTATTCTGAAAAACTACCTGATCAGTCCCTAGCCCAATGAACAAGTCAGTGCCAAGTATTTACTTAATACGCACAGGTGCCAGGACCAGTGAGGGATTCCATGTCAATTAGACATAACCCTACTTTGTTGACTGATCTCATGGGACTAGTTGGAAGTATTTGATGATTGCAAAATGTGTTCACATATTATCTGATGTTCTGCCCTTTAAGAGACAGAGCTTAAGTCCCTGCTCTCCTGAGTGTGAGATGGGCCTGGTGACTGCTTCTGACAAACAGGAGGAAGCCCTGTGACTGAATTCTGAGAACAGGTCACAAAGGCACAGTGGCTTTTCTTACTGGGACGGAGTCTTGGCTTGCTCATTCTCTGGAAATCTAGCTGCCACAGCCCATGTGGCAAGGACCTGGCACCTCTGCTGGCGGCCCTGTGAGCTGTGAGTGCAGTCTTGGAAGCAGGTTCCTAGCCCCTGTCCAGCCTCTGGGCACCTTTAGGCCCTGCCCTGCTGATGTTTTCCCCTTCAGGGTGGGGCTGAACCCTGCCTCCTGCATGAGGGCACCACTCAGCGACAGCCCCACACCCCTGACATCTTGACTACTCAGGGACTACACCTGAGGCAGCAAGCCGTTTCCAAACTTCTACCCCATAGAGACTATTGTCTTAAGCCAGGATTC
>PVKN010018455.1:0-16837 GCA_004027915.1 Capromys pilorides
AGGGACACATCCCCCTTCCTGGGACAGGGGCCATGAGGCGCGGCATTCCCGAGCTCCCGTGCATGATGCCCAGAGCGGCTGTGTTTGTAAACTAGCAAAAATATTGCTTTTTAATTCCTTTTTTAGGGGAAAATCCAGACCCCACCCCAGCGGTTGATAGTGATGGTTCCAGTGTGGTGCCAGCTCCGGGTGGCCCCCCTTGCTCCTGGTCCTCGGTTGTGCAGGGCCCCCTCCCACTCCCACACTCTGCCCCAGGAGCCGTTCCCTGCGGGCCAGGGCAGGCAGCTCCCTACCTGCCTCCGTCGCCGGGTTGGCAGGGGAGCACTTTGCTCCTCCTTCCCTTTGGTTGGGGTAGAGGACGTGGTCCCGTGCAGGGAGGTGCTGGGCTGCCTACGGCTTCCTCCAGGAGCCGACTGCTCCTCACGTTGTGCTAGCTTGGTTGGTGCCAACCACCGCCTCCTGCAGTGCTCCGGCAAAGGAGCAGAGGCACGTTTCAGACACAGCTGCAGCAGCAGTTTTCCTGGGTCCCTTGGTGCAAAGGACCCACAGGACACTAAGCGAGCCCAGTGGGAGGACGTCACCCACATCCCTCCGAGGGCTGACTTTGCCCTGGGCAGCTCTTGGCAGGGCACACAGGAGGGTGGGGAGAGCAGGAGGCCAGACAGTGCGGGTCCACCCCGGCCTGTGGGTCTCTGCGTGCCAGCCTGCTGTCCTGGGGTCCTCACGGGCACTAGAGCCACATGTGGGGTGTGGCTCCTGCTGCTCTGGGCTCCCGTGGGCAGTTCTGTGGAGGCTGCAGTTGGCTCCATTTCCCTAGGATGCCTTACTCTTCCATGCCTTGCTTTTCACTGGCTCAGTGGATGTATCAATTGAGAACTCTTGACTTTCTGAAGCCCCGTGTGTGGAGACTTCTCAGCTCTCGGGGATGCGATGGGAGCTGCTGCTCTGGAGGAGAAGGTCTCAGAGCTGTAGTTCTAGTGGAGGATGAGAGCTGCAGTGAGGGTGAGAGACCCCGGGACCTAGGGAGTCCTGGAACCCCCAGCAGAATATGAGAGGGAGGCAGAGGTGGCAGGGAGGTCTAGGGTCTGGATCCAGGCTCGCCAGCTGCCTGGGGACCCCAGTGCTCAGGGGCAGGCTGACCATAGGCCTCCTGGGGGTGGTTCTGTGAGACAACTTGGGGGAGGTGCAGAGCGAGGGATAAACTCATAGCTGTATACTGCAGCCCGAGTGCTTCGAGGAGGTCCGGGGTGCTGAGGCATCTGGGGGAGAAGCGGCCCCGGCAGAGCGCAGCCTCCCTCGGGTGGGAATGCAGCTCAGCCGCTTGAGCTGGGCTTCCTCGGTTCGTCTGCTTTACTCTGGTCTCTGAGGACAGCAGAGTGACTCTTGCTGACTTACATGGCTGGATACCAGCAGTTAGATAGTTTATCAAGTTGAAAGAACGTCGCTTGTGAGCCGTGCTCCTCAGCAGGTCACCTGGTCCCTGAGGACTGTCTGCCCAGACGCTTGGACTATGACAGCTGAACAAAAGCGGGGGAGTGTTGGCCTCGCCACTGAATCCTGGGCTGGATCTCTGTGGGCACAACTGAGGCTGCACATAGCGCTGCAGGAGCCCAGGCCCTGACCCAGGTAAACTGAGGCAGGCCTCTGGGCCCCCAGGCTCTGTGCGCATGAAGCACAGATGTTCAAGAACCAGGAGAAACTGGTGTTCACCGTGAGCTTGTGCTGCCTATGGGGAGGCTGCTCACTGAGGCGACGCCCAGAGGGAGCCAGCCAGGCAGCACAGCAGAGCGCACATCTGCACAAGCCCGACGCGTTCCTCCTGGTGCCTCGCTTAGGCGGAGCAGGAGCTGTGAGAAGCAGCAACGGCAGTGTGACGGTGCTGCTTGGGAGCAGGGACTGGAGGGTGACAGCGTGAGGCCGGGGCAGCGTGGCTCTCTGAGTGTGGTGCTGTGACACACCGAGGCTGTCTGCAGTCATTCAGGCTGTGTCCCTCGGCTTTCCCTTGCAGGCGGGTGGGGCTCCTCACTCCCAGCCCACTTTTTCTGTCATCTCCTCTCCCTGCTAGTGAGCCGCGGCCCACCTTGGAAGATGTGATTTTCTAGAGAGAGCCTGCAGTAGATTTCAGTTTGGTGCGACACTTTTGTGTGTTATGGGGGGGGGGGGGGGGGGAGCAACACTTAGCAAAAAGACTGATAATTTTAGTCCAAATGTGAAGAAAATGCAGCAGCTGGTGTGTGGGAGTGTGACTGGTCGTGAGAGACCGGCAGAGCGAAGGGCCACGCGCAGGCGTCTCCCCTGGAGTCAGCACATTTCCAACGTGGGCTGATTCTGGATTTGCTTTCACGTGGCTCTAACATTAGGCTGGGGTCCTCCCGCCCCCAGAAGAAAGCTCTGTGGTCCACACTGTGGGCTGGGGTCTACAGGGGCTGGACATCCAGGGTTAGAAAAATGAACAACTGCGCTCCAGTGACGACTTTAGGACTCCGCCTGGACCACCAGGCAGACTTCACACTTGTTAGAGGTTTCCTATGCGTGATTCATCTATTCTTTTGCCTCTACTAGGGCTTTTTGGCTTGGTGGTATGGAGTCTTAGCTGCTGGGTTGCCAGAAAGAACTTGTGAACCTCCTCCTTCAGCCACCCCAGGCTGGGATTCCGTGTGTGGGTCACATCCTGACAGGGTTATAGGCACTTGCCAGCTGTGTGTGTTGCCTCAGTGTGCATCACTATCTAGTTATAAAACGTGTTTCACTCTCAGCAATGCCCTTATCCTATTTACCGAAACTAACAATTCCTCAGTGTCACGGGGACTGCTTCTGTTTCCTTTTTAAAGAGAATACAAAATGATAAAAGAAAAAAAAAAAAGCATTACAAGCATTATAGAATTTCAGTAAACAAAATTATGGGAAGTTGACAATGATTGTTATATAACATATTATCATCTTCAAATTAGTTTAGCTTACCAAATATAAACGCGCAAAATTGGAAAAAAAAAAGAAAAAATTAAAACATTAACTTCTCCTTTCAATGGACCAGCAGAAATCAGCAGTACGATTATCCACACTATTACGTATGTCTCCCTTTTCCCTTTCCTCATCTTCCTCATTCCAGTTTTTCTCTCCTATTGAACAGATCCTTTCCCTTTCACAGTATCTCCTGTACCTTTCCGGTGTTATTTACTCTTTCAGGTTCTTACCCCAGGGAGACAATGCGATGTTTACACATGGGCATCTGGTTTATTTCACTACCAGTATGGTCTCTCTTTACTTATTAAAGCATCCATTTATCTGTAAAAGCCTTGAGTTTATCTTTCTTTATAGCTAAATGACTCTCCATTGTATAAAAATACTACATCTTTTCTACCCATTCCTAGTTGATGGGGACTTGGGTTGTTCCCAAGATTTAGCTGCTTCAGGATGCGCTGCTTGAACACGGACACACAAGGATCACTGTGGTATGTTTTCAGTGCATCCCAAATGCAGCTTACGTCAGATACCTGTGTTTTCCTCAACAAAGAGCCTGATTCTAGTGGTCATGTGAGGGGCCTACGTGGAACACACTTGATTCCTGCTGCAGTCAGACAAGGGAGAGGGGAAGGCCTCACCGTCACCTTCACCTTCACTCTCACCTGCTTTGGTTTCTGAAAGGAGCAAGTGCGTTCTCTGCTTCCGCAGGGAGGGGCCCTGCCCTCTGAGAGTGGGCCGTGCTGTGCACCCTGCGGCGGCCACGGTTTGTGCTTTACGCAGGGATTGCATCTCGCAGCATGCTCCATGCCAGGCAGATGCAGTGCTCTGATGTCTCAAGTCGGTCCTGCAACTGCTGTTGTGACTGCCCCTGGAGAAGCTTGTGGAGAGAGCGGTGGCTCAGGAAGGGTGTGGCCATGTTAGCCCCCAGTGTAGAGGGAAGGCGGAGGCCGGGCTCGGTGCCGCCCTCTCTGCACTCTGCTCCACCCTGCTCCTTCCACACATCACTGATACAAGCACAGCCAGCTCCCTGCTCTGCAGCCACTGGGAAAACCTAAGGGTCTGGGAAGCATGGTGGGGGGCGGGGATCCTGACCACTGCAGCAAGGTCTCCCCTGCAGGACTGCGGGGCTGAGGAAGGCTGCACATGAGTAAAGGAACCCAAGGGCCCAGAGAAGTCTCATTCTGAGCACATGGGTGTCTGGGTGGTGCCCGGCTCTGGGGTAGCAGTGAAGAGGTGGAAAGATCTGGGGCAGTGTGAGACGTGGCAGCACTGTGGGCTTCAGATGGGGAAGGAAAGTAGCGGGGCAGAGAGGCAGGGAGGAAGCTGGACTAGGCAGCCTCCCGGAAGCACGTGCGCTAGGTCAGACACAGTAATGGGCAGGGCGGCAGAAGCTGGATGTAGGTGGGCCTGGCTCCAGGGCTCAGTGGTTCCTGAATCACTCTGCTGTGTGCCCTTAGGGCAGCTGGTCCCAGCCCGTGGCACCCATGGGGCCTGGACTTTGTGATCCAGGTGTGGGCTCCTGGCCCCTCTGCCCTGCACCTTTCCTTTCCCCTTGACAGGTTCCTGCTGGAAATCAGAAGGGCCAAGTCCTGAGTCCAGTCAACTGCAGGTTGCCCGCAGGTGTCTGCCTCTGCCACTCGAAGTCCTGTCTTGCCTCTACCTGCAGAGAGGAGGAGAGGGCGCTAGGGAGAGTAGCTCGCGTGAAAACATCTGGTGCTAGTGACTGTGTCTTCATGTGTTCACCCATGGTTGATCTTGAATTTTCACTATGTGAAGTTAGTCTTTTAAAAGTCACGTATTCAAATTATTCAAACTCTGGTGACAATGTGTATATTCCTTTCATTCTAAAAGAGGCTTTTGAAAATAGGAAGACTTAGGCTTTATTATTATTTTTTTTTAACAAAAGGGATTGATAAATCTACCTTGTGAAGTTTCCCGAGTGCAATGCCTACTGTTGGTGAAAGTCAGCCGTAGAGTCGCAGCACACCTTTCTAAGTTGGCAACGCAGTAGGGCCACTAGTCATGCTGCAGGAGAGGGAGACTTGTCTCAGCTCCAGCTGTCACTCTGCAGTTTCCCAAGTCAAGTTTCCTGCCTGGTGCAGTGGGGACCCCTAGTGCTGGACCCCCTGAGATCGCTGAGGGCCTGCTGACAGCTAGTGCTGGAAAGAAAGTTAATCTGGTCGTGGGATCCAGTTGGATCACCATGCCTTGCAAACAGATGGAGTCACGTTGTGCTTGCTGCTGTCCTGGAGACAGGAAGCAGAGGACAGGGCTGAGGAAATCATCCACCTATGTCTCTGGTGACTTAAGGTGGTCACCTTGAGCCTCAAGGAGTACTAACCTGGGACGATAATCCATGGTAGCGAACCATCTACCAGGTTTTGAGAGACCTTGGACACCACAGAGTGAGTTCCCGGAGGTCTGAGCAGTCAGGTGGCCGAACTCTGAGGAGGAGAGCCGCTTCTTGGCAGAGCGGGCTCTTCTTTATTTCCAACGTGTCCTAGGCCCTGGAGCCCCTGTGAACCGGTAGAGAAGGGAGCAGCGGGCTGCAGCTTTCACCTCAGTCAGTTCCTGGCAGCTCGGGCCTGTCACCTGTGTCACCATGATGGTGTTTCTCCCCACCGTGGTCCCTAGAAGCTGATGTCTTTTGCTCCGGAATCACTGAGGATGGAGTGGCTCACCATGGCCACTGCCTGTGATGGAACAGGTGCTGGGCACAGAGGGCCAGAGACTGTCCTCTGGCTTCTCTGATCTTGGATGTGAGGGCCAGGTAGAGACGCCCAGGACCCTCCAACTCTGGGCTGGTCCAGCCTGGGTCTCCACCAGTGTGTGTCCTCACACAGCCCTTCCGCCGCCATTCCTCGCCCTCATCGCTTCTGAAACCGGAATCTAGACCCAGGCCCGGCCAGCCGCATGCCCATGTCCTGTCTTCCTTCCTGTCCCGGGGTCCTGCCTTGCCAAACTCTGCCCTCCCTCCTGGTGCCAGCACATCCACACCGAGCTGATAAAAGGGGAGTAGGTCATTCCTATTAAAAACATTTGTGCCCAGAGAGAAAGTTGAGACAGCACTGCTCCTGCCTGCAAGGACAAGGACCCCCTTTGTCTCTGCCTCTGGCCCTCGGCACCTGTGGAAGGCAGAGTTACCCTGGGGCAGAATTGCCACAGCGCGTCTGTGTGCTTGGTACTTCCCTGCACTCATTTGATGCTAGGACAGCTCCCACGGTGCCCTCCACAGGCCTGTGCCTGTCGCTCGGGCTCTGCCTCAGCGCTGCTCCTGCGGGGAAGGCGTCTGCACAGCTTGTGGAAGGGTCCAAGCCCTTCTCCTCAGAAGCGGACGTTGCTGTCCTGCAGGTGCTGGGCAGTGGGGTCGCTAAGGCTTCCCCACAGTGGGAGTGGTGCTTCTGACGGGCTGCTTTTCCTTTCTGTCGAAGGTGCGGGAGGTTTGAGTACAGGGAGTCTTAGCTGCTAGTCTTGTACGCCATAGAATTTCAGTCTTACAAGTATGACTTTGAATTCTGCCATGGTGTTTGAAAATAGCCACTTGTAAGATTTCTGCAGCAGCAAAGAACATTTTACGTGTTTCCCCCCAGCAGTCGTTGGCAGCTTCTCTTATGAGGAGCAGGAAGGCAGTGGTGGAGCCTTCACAGGTCGTGGCTCTGTGGCCGCTTCTCAGATCTGCTGGCAGAGGATGCGGAAAGGCGCTATGTGCCCGACGACATTCTGCAGATGTTTCACTCAGAAGAAGACGTGTGGGGTCGGGCTTGCTCCTGGGCTGTCGTTTTCTTGCCTCTGCCGCACAGTCCCCCTTTTAGACAGAAAACCAGAAACAAAGCAGGTCCTAGCTCAGCGATGTCGCAGTTCGGATCTGGGCACCTGCGTCAGCGTCTGTCCCCGGCAGGGTCTTGTCCTTCCTGCTGGGCCCTGAGCTTTGCTCCCTGGAAGGCGCGAAGGAGCCCACCTGCAGGGGCCCTGATGTGTGGTGAGGGCTGCCTTTCTCTGTGCAGCTCAGTCGTGCTACGACCCTCGGGGCGGGGCGGGGTGGGGTCCTCAGTCAGCAAGTGGTGATTCTCTAGCTGGCGCGCTGTGAACGGCGGCAGCAAGGCATCGGGATCCCCAGGTGACAAGTTGAATCTGATCAGCCAAAGCTGAAAACAGCACAGCAGAAACAGGTTCCTCACCTGTGACGTGGGAGCCGCCAGGAGTGGGAGCGTGGAGGGCTGTGCAGCGCGGTGGCTCCCAGAAGGCTTGGCTGCAGGCAGGACGGCACAGAGGCCTCTGGCTCCCGGGAGATGATGGCGAAGTGCGGCTGCTGCGGGCCCTGAGGAGGGACGTGTCAAGCTGGCAGGTGAGGATCTGGGAACCCAGTGAGGCCAAATCATCGCCGAGCAGGGAACGGAAATGGTGCTAGAAAAGGCCTCCTCTGCCACGTGCTGGAGCAGTTTCCATCTGGAGCGGGAAGTTGTTGATGTGTGAGATTAAATGAGCAAAAGGTCAGAAGCACAGAGCTGCCTGTGCTTTGAAGAGGTCACAGGGCAGAGGTCAGATGTCAGAGGTCAGGCAGACAAAGTGGTGGCTGCCAGGGCCTACGCTGCCCAGACATGGTGCTGGCAAATAGCATCCCCACGCGGTGAGTAACTGATCCCTGGCCAGGATGGCATGAAAGGCACGAGACAGGACCCTCCCAGGAGACGGGCGTCTCTCCAGGATGCAGCTGTAGGCAGGGTATGAAGGGTGAGAGGTCAGAGCTCAGGAAGTGGAGGCGGTGGTGGTGGTGGGTGAGGAGCAGAAGAGGACAGGGGATGCCAGGAGCTGAGGTGAGGCATCAGTCTGCGAGGCCCTGCTTTTCAGAAGGCTGAAATCCTGAGGGAAACGGCCACATCCTTTCCACTGTTCCTTTTAGGCACTGGAAGGACAGCGGTCCCTGGACTATCTGTGCTGAGGGATGGTGTGTGGGGGGGGCACTGACTTGGGCTATGGCACTGCAGCCGAACTTAGGGCTTCTTTTGGCTTTGTAAGCTCTCTGCTCTGTGCTCTAAAATCAATTGTTTCTGTGAGGAGGGATAAGCTCCCATAAGTTCCTTGAAATTCTTATCTAAGAATTGCTTCTTACAAGATAAGTATCGGTGGCTGGTCTTACGGTTTCCTCCAGTGCCAGCATGGAAAAACTCTGTAGAGATCGTTTGATTGTGAAGTAATTTCAGATTCGCAGAAAAGCTCAAGATCATACAGAGAACTGATAGATACTCTCTACCAAGAGTCCTCCTGGTAATATTTGGTCCTGTCACATTTGCTATATAATGGTATCAATCTTTCAAAAATTTCATGTGTAATTTTGGAGACATGATACTCTTCTTTCTTTCTTTCTTTCTTTCTTTCTTTCTTTCTATAGTACTGGGAATAGAAGATATTCTTTTTTTTCATAGTAAAGCTCGAGATTATTTATATATATTATTTATTACTTTTAATAAAAGATAACAATATGATAGTTTCAAACACGTTAGTAGTACATTTGCAATAATTGACACATTGCCTTTACTTCTAAAACATCTATATTTTGGAAAAAGCAAAAGTTGCCTCCTTTATACCTTTAAGCTTATTTAATAAATTAAGGACACTAAATCTGATATGATAATGTTGTACAGTCCATAGAACTTATTAAGCTTTTTCTAATTGTCCCATATCTTAGTTACTTTTCTTATTGATGAGGCAAAATACCGAATACCCAAAGTTAAAGGGAGAAAGGCTCATTTAGCTCAGTTTGTAGAGTGTTCAGTCCATAGTCAGCTGGCTGCAAGGCAGGGCAGCAGGGCAGACAAGTATTGCAGAGGTGACAAGACAACAAGGGACAACACAGCTCTTTGTGTCCCTTATGTCTCATCCAGGCTACTTAGGGTGGTAGCACTCATCCCTTAATCCTTGTGCCCTTGGTCTTCGCATTGTGCCGTGAATTGATCCCAGGATCACATGCTCCAGATCCAGAGACCTCTGGGAAGTTCTGCCTATGATCACATGAAACTTTGGGGGTATCTTGAAATAAGCCATAGCATTCTAACACTGGCCACCCAAAGACTCATGCACATCCCTTTATGCAAAAGGCATTGAGTCCATCTCTAACTGTTGCTGAAGTCCTAACAGTTTTAGCATTGCTGAAAAATCCAAGTGCCAGGTCCCTCTGAAAGGCAAACTCTGAGCTGCAAAGCCCTTGTTATGGCTTGGCAGACAATCTGTCTGCATTTTACTTGTGTCGAGAGACTGAGGTTAAAGATGCCAGACTAATTTTAATCTGGCAGAAGAAACGTTAAGGCAGTTGAATGTTGAGGTGGTGGCATGGCTACTGTTGGTGGCTTTTAACCAGATTTATGTCAAGAATCAAAAGCCAAGAGCTCAGCAGGATGATTTGCAATGTTTTGAGTTTGGCCAGAAAGGCAATTCTAGTAAAGTTGTGGTCTGAAAAGATGGAGCAGAGGAGAAATCGGTTACTGAAAAGATTAGCAAGAAAAAGCCAAGTATTTCAGAAGAAGGCAACAGAAAAAAATGGGCCAGCAGGACCCAGCAGGACTCTGGCCCTTGCAGCCTTAAGTTGCAGAAGTGAAAGACTTCACTTTGAGAAGAGAGCCCCTAAGCACAGAGTCCTGGAATAGCAGCAGCCTCAGGGAGTTGTTCCTGAGGATTTCAGTCAGAGGCACTTGGCCCCAACATCCAAGGAAGAAGGAAGCCTGGTTGCAGCTCCAGCTGGCAGAGGCCTCGAAGCCATCCATGTGATGCCGGCTTAGGCACATGCAGGGTGCAAGAGTTGTAGGGTCAGGAAGGCTCCCACTCAGATCTCAGGGGAAGGCCTGGGAGGCCAGAGTGTGCCCCTGAGAGGGCAGTTCATGATGCTGTGAGGGGGAAGCTGAAGCTGCAGTGGGGACCCCTGAAGTTTGGAGAAAGCAGGAACATTGATTATCTGAGGAGAGCTGCAAGGTGAGGAGAGCAAAGCCAGTCCACGAGAGAAGCCATGAGAGCTACGGCCCCTGGCCGTGCCCTGTCCAAGCCCTTTGCAGTGCTCAGCCTGCCGCAGAGTGGAACTGTGGGACTCAAGGCTTGCCCACTGGAGTTCGGTTTTGCTTTGTTCCTATCTCTTGCTGTCCCCCCATTCGTAGCTTTTGGAATTGAAATGCTTATCGGATGTTGCTGAGTGTTGGAAGTTGAACTCTTGTTTCTTTTTTGTGTGTGTGTGGGCTGGGGTTCGAACTCATGACCTTGCATTTGCCAGGCAGGCACTTGTGCCAAGGAGCTTTGTCCCCAGCCCCCTCTTATGTCATTTGTGTAGTGGTGTCGTAGTTATTTTTCTCAGTGCTGAAACAAAATACTCAACATTCAAAGTTCAAGGAGGAAAAGTTTATTTGGCTCACGGTTTGCAGAGGTTCAGTCCATCATAGGCTGGCTCCAAGGTGGGGTGGCGTGTGGCAGACAGGAACTGAAGAGGAGAAACAGCTCAGGGTGCACAGAAAGTAGAGCAACGAGAGGCGACACAGCTGCTTGGGTCCCTTACTCTCATCCAGGTCCTAGGGTGCATAGTGCTCGCCCCTTAGTCCTCCTGCCCCTGAGCCCAGCACTGCACCAGGAATCAGTCCCAGCACCACACATTCTAGATCCAGCTACCTCTGAGAAGCCATCTGTGACTGCAGCGGGCTGTCTCGGCACAGCCCTGGCATCCCACTAATGTTTATTTGTAGTAAAATAGAGCACTCCTCTTTCAGATCCAGCCTAGCGTCACATATTGAATTTGGGGGCTGTGTCTCTTGGCTCTTTTTTGTCTGGACCGGTGCTTGAGCTGCCCTTGTCTTCATAGCCTGCATATTGGAGAGTGCTGTTCTGGGCCTGTCTAATGCCCCACTGTTAGACTGAAGTCTGCATTCTTGCCAGAGCTCTGGTGCGGGCAGTGCGTTCTCTTCAGTGTGTGATGTGGAGAGGAGCCCAGTGCTGTTTGCTGTTTCTGGTGATGTTACCTTGGAGCACTCCTTTCGTGTTGTCTCCTGTGACACTGTCAGTTTTCCATTTGACATTAGTAAGTATCTCAGGAAGATGCTTTGATGCCTCGTGAGCTCTCCTTTCTCATCACACCTTCATGCAGTGGTTTAAGTGAGCGCCTGCAACAGCTGTCACCATGGCAACGAACGCTTTGGTAGGAAGTGCACCATGAGCACGTCCTGTCCTCCGGGGCACCTCTCCATCCATCCTGTAGAGCAGCGCAGATCCTGACTCATCGCCGCCTTCTGTGAGGGCTGCCCTCCCTGTCACCTACTCTGGTTCTTCTCTGCTGTCCCAGATCAGAGCTGCGGGCCAGGTAACACCTGGAGCCCCAGGCTCTGCGACTTGTTTCCAGCGTTTCTGGGTGGTCTGTGCTTTGTGGCACCACATGGCCAGGCTGACTTTGCTTCTCTTGACTCAGCTTTTTCCAAGAGGTTCTCTCGGTTGAGAATGGCCGAGGAAATACAGGCCAGGTGCGGGTGTGCTTTGCTACTGGGTCTGCTCAGAAATGCAGCCAGGAAGCGCGAGTGCATCCCCCCCACACCCCACCATGGTTGTGTTTTGATTCCATCTGGAGCTCTGTACAGTGCTTGCTGTTTTTATGTTTGTGGGGTATTTCCAAACCTACTCGACTTGGACAGTGTCCGTAGCTCAGTACGCCCTCCTGTCCCACAGGGTTCCCACTGCACCCCACCTGCTGCAGTAGGCAACCAGTCCCGCTGCTCTCTTCATGCCAATGCGCAGGTGTGCATGTTTTCTTCTTTTCCTTATGCTTTGCTAGGAAAGGTACCACACATTAGATGTCCTGTGCTCTGGTCCTTAGCTGTACACCCCACTGCATCTGTTTAGGGGTGCCCCTTTCCATGGCTGCCTTGTACTTGCTGTGTGGCTGGACCGTGCATTGCAGAGTGGTTTCCTGTGTGTAGACATCGCTGCAAGCAAAACATGACCTTATTACAAATGTGTTTCCAGCTTAATGTAATTTTCATTCCCTAGAAGCAGTTTTATCCAGCTGCTTTTCAAGTTGTCTTTGATGAAGAGCATTTTTGGAGTTATGTATGTGCTAACTTATTTTTCTTCATTCCACAGTATCCTCAATATATAAAATTGTTAAATTATACTTTTAAACACAGAAACATGCCACACCATGGGGAGACACCATGAAATTTTAGTAATTTAATTCATGTTTAACGTGTGGTTAAAGGAGCCCTTATGCTTCCTGGCTTTTTATTATCTTAGGTAATCTGAGAAGCCTCTAATGAGAGGGTCTAAAAGAATTTGGGTAACTGGTTTCACAGCTGAAATCTAGATGCAGTTTGGCACCACCCCTTCCATCCACCACTTCCTCCTCCGTTGCAGGACATGGGACTTGGCCACGGGTCCTTGCAGGGCCAGAGATGTTCTTCTGCCATCACTGGCTCATAGGCAAGGTATTTATACATGGCTGCTTGTGCAGACCCAGCACCTGTAGCTGCAGCAGAGTGCCCTGTGCAGCGGAACCTTGTGTGTCTGTTGTGAAATCCAGAGGCTCGGGGGCAGAAGCATGTAGTGAGACACACAGGCACCCATGCCTGCAGGAAGAGCATACAGATGCACGCATGTGGGTGGAGCAGTCAGGCACCTGTGCCTGCAGGGAGAGCACACAGATGTTCATGCATGTAGTGGAACACACAGGCATGTGTGCTTATAGGGAGAGCACACAGATAGGCATGCACTTAGGTGGAACATACAGACACCTGTGCCTGCCGGGAGAGCACACAGATGTGCGTGCATGTAGGTGGAGCAGTCAGGCACCTGTGCCTGCAGGGAGAGCACACAGATGTGCACACATGTAGTGGAACACACAGGCATGTGTGCTTATAGGGAGAGCACACAGATATGCATGCACTTAGGTGGAACACACAGGCACCTGTGCCTGCAGGGAGAGCACACAGATGTGCATGCACTTAGGTGGAACACACAGGCACCTGTGCCAGCAGGGAGAGCACACAGATGTGCACACATGTAGGTGGAACACACAGGCAACTGTGCCTGAGGGAGAGCACAGAGATGTGCATGCATGTAGTGGAACACACAAGCACCTACGTATGTAGGGAGAGCACGCAGATGTGCATGCACGTAGGTGGAATGCATAGGCACCTGTGCCAGCAGGGAGAGCACACAGATGTGCACACATGTAGGTGGACCATGGCCTGGTTTTGCCAGGCCTTCAGGTCCCACCTGCCCCTTGTCAGCCTTGCCACACGCTGTCACCCGACTATCCCTGTCTTCCATCCTGCAGGCCCTGAAGGGACCAAATCAGCAGGCCACAGCAGTCCCCAGCCCTCCGTTGTGCTTTATCTGATCCCCATGTACTTGAACTCAGGTTTCGTGTACAAAGCCCCTGTTGTTCCCGGCTCATTGGCTTACCTGGGAGCTGGGGCGTCCCGGCTTCCCTTTCAGGGTCCGGGGCAGTGTGCCCAAGCTCTCCTGAGTGCTGGGATCCCTGCCCTGTGCTGGCGTGGGCGGCTTATCCCTCAGTAGCTGTGACAAGGAGCTCTTCTCACTTTCCGAGCAGCATTGAGCGCAGCAAGTGAGGGCAGAGGGCATCTGATGTGACGATGGCCTCTCACTGTAGGGAGCCTGGCCTCCTCCTCGCTGTGCCTCCCGCCTCCTCCTGGTGGTCACTCTGCACTGTGCAAGTCCATGGAGGGAACCAGGCACGGTGCACGTCTCCTAGGCCCTCTCCACTGCCCTGTCCTGCCCTTCGCACCACCTGCTAGTTTAAGGCTTACTTTTGCTTGCCCTGCAGGCCCCGCCCCTGGGGCGCGTGCTGAGCCATGAAATGAGACTGGGAGTGGTGGTGCCTGCCTGTAATCCCAACGCTTGGGCAGCTGAAAACAGGAGGATCACTAGGAGACCAATCTGTGCAGTGAGACCCTGTAGACCC
This sequence comes from Capromys pilorides, assembly GCA_004027915.1. NCBI lineage: Eukaryota > Metazoa > Chordata > Mammalia > Rodentia > Capromyidae > Capromys > Capromys pilorides. The sequence continues at coordinate 13,907 of PVKN010018455.1, forward strand.
CTTGCTAAAGACATTTGAGCCTGCACATACACGCACGCACATACACACACACGCAACCTTACGTTCATTGTGCGCCCTGGAGGCGTGCAGCAGGATGCTCTGATAGCTGCACTTTTTTGAATAAAAAGTGGAAAAGTGGCTGCAGACACGTGCACACCCATCCCGCTCTGCTCTTAGGTGTGCACTCAGGGCCCTGAGAGGACCCACTTCACACTTTCTGACCCCAACTTCGTGTGTTTCAGGCTCTGGAAGGAAGGCGAGTGCTTCTCCGAGAGTGGGGCATCAAGAAACTGCCCCAGCACGGAGAGGAGGAGGAGAGCCTTCGCTGCGGTTTGCTGGACCCCTCCTCAGACCGCTGCCTGTCTCTCTCCCTCACTCCTTCACTCCACTGTGAGGAGGAGAAGAGGGCTTCATGAGGCAGAGCCAGCCTGTGGGTCGGGTGCAGGAGATGTGGAGGGTGGTGGAGACGAGACAGGTCTGGGGCCCGGTGGAGACGTGCGCGGTCGGCTGGGCGCTTGCAGGCGGCAGCAGAAGGCGTGACGAGGCCTTCACCAGTGGGCTGTCGAGGCTGAGGGACAGACGTGCCGCAGACCTGGGGCCGGTCTTCTTGATGCTGTGGTGGGCGCACGGTGCCTTCCTTCCCACGCCCGTTGATGATGAGACCGGAGGCCAGCTCAGCATAGGAGGGCGCCACGGCCCTCGCTCCTTTCTGGGACCCCAGGACTGACAGCACCTCCAAGTCTCAGGCTTCAGGTCCAGGCTTCCTGTGTTTTGGGGAGCTGGATAGGGCTCATGTTCTGCTGAAAGTGGTGTTTGCCGCAGAGGGATGGGGCCCAACCGTGCATATGCTGTCCGCGTCTCTGGCTGCTCTCACTGGAGGACTCTGCTCCTGTGACAGGCAAGGGGAGTTTGGCATTGTGGAAGAGAGGGAAGCATTCAAGGAGAAAACCTGCAGGGACTCCTTGTTTCAGTAAGTCACTGAAGGACTTGTTTGGCAGAGAGGTGCAATCCACTTGGCTTTTGAATCTGTGATGTCTACATCATCAAGGGGCTGTTTTAAACAGCCGAAGGCCTTGGGCTAGAGCTGTGCTTTCCCTGGGTCCCTCAGGCCAGGCCTGGCCAGCCCCCCATGCGGGGCTTTCAGTCAGACCGCATGTTCTGGGGAAGGCGCTCCTCCCTTGTCCTGAGGAGCCAGCCCATGCCATCTGTGCCCAGTGCATGCTACAGCACATCCTTGCACAATGGCGGTGTCCATGCCTGGTCGCCAAGAGGACGCACTGCGCAGGTTGCAGGGAGGTGGCACCCACTACAGGGCCACTGCATGGGGCTGCTCGGGTGGCTGACAGCCCTGACGCTCAAGGGCATCAGTGCGGCCTCCAGGCTGAGCCGGTCGGGAGCCGTGTGCTGCCTTTACTGATTTCCTTGTGGGAAGGTCAGGTGCGGAGTTGTGAGCCTGAATGCACTGCCGAATAAATGGAAGGGAGCTGCTGTGGCTCTCCAGGTGTGCGGGGTGCGCGGAGGCCGCCCTGCAGCCTGGGTATCGCGATCGTTGTTTCACTATAGCCAATCCCTGGCATTTTGTTGGAGAACACATTGGAGGGCAAGGGCGGAGGGCGAGGGTGGTGAGCCGTGAGTGCGTGGAGGCAGCCCTGGTGGACTCGCCCGTGTGCAGGGACTAAGAGCGTGGGCGTGGTTCTCTCTACAGACAGAGACGATTTGGCGGCTCCTTCCAGGTTCTGCTGCCTCTAAGTTTGCATAACTGCTTCACAGCAGTCCCACATGGGCGCGTGGGTAAGGGGCACGCGAGCACAGTCGTGCCAGGGCCACAGCTCTGTGCACACAGCCAAGCACAGGCAGGGATCGGCCAGTGCCCACTGGCAGATGAGCAGCCGGGACGAGCACAAACACGCACCAATGTGACTTGGCTGTAAAATCTGTCCTGTCATTTGTGGCAATACCTGTGGGACTGGAGGGTGTAAGTTCAGTGCCATGAGCGGGATGCAGAGGGACAAACGCAGCTCTCGCTGGCATGTGGTCATAAAAATAACTTGGGGCGAAGGAGTAGAACAGTGGTCACTGAGGACAGGGTGCGCAGAGGGAGGAGGCGCAAAGCACGACGAGGCAGCAGCTGCTAGGCAGGAGGAGCGTCTGCGGCAGCTCGTGGCCTACCTACCGCAGCACCACTGGAGCAGCGCGGAGTGTCCCTCCGCACAGAGGTAGTGAGTGCTTGAAAAGGTGGAAATGCGATCGCCCCCATTGAGTCAGCATCCGTTATGCAAGTGCATCAGATGACCGTGCTGAGCCCCGTAAATTTGTACAAATATTTTGTGCCAATTAAAACAGAAAGATAAGTGACAGACAAGGTGGGAGCCCAGAGGAACACAATGGCAAGGGACACCTGGCAGGGCAAGGTCTGGGTGGTTGACTTTGGCCACCGCGCGGCTGACCACCTCAGGAGCAGGAGGGACTTGAGTGGCACAGACTGCGGCCCGTGTGATGCACTGCTGTGCAGGAGACAGGAAGCTGAGGAACCAGCTGCCCGCGGGTGGGGGTGGGGTCCTTGGGGGAAGGACAGGCGGCCAGCAGTCACCCTGAGTCCTACTGCCCAGCCATGAGGCGAAGCACGTGGAGCCAGTTTTTAAAGAAACATTTGAAAACACCACCATATACCAGTGAAAGATCGCTGTAGTTCTGCCAGTGTATCCTTCACCTATGTTCAGGTCAGCTTGTGCCATGGTGTTTTCTCGGACTGACTACTGTTCTCTCACGTGGGCCTATGAGATGAAAAGAAAAGAAGACATTGTGCAATTGAGGTCTTTCTCACCCAACGTGATTTGAGTGAGAAGAAGAGGAAGAGGAGGAGGAGAAAGGAGGAGGGGAAGGAGGGGGAGGAGGAGGGGGAGAGGGGGAAAGAGAAAGAGGAAGAGGGAG
>PVKN010018456.1:0-16838 GCA_004027915.1 Capromys pilorides
CAAATGAATCATTCGGTGCATTGTTGAAACACTAGCAGGTATAATAGGACAGGGCCCACAAAAAATATTTGTGAATCAATAAACACTGCAGATCATAGTCCCTACCCTTTGGAGATGCTTAGTACATACCAGCTCTTCCCCTTTGTCATGAAAAACAGAGTGGGCTGAAGATGATTTCACTATGACCATCTTTATTTCAATTTTAATAGGAATCTGTAGGACTTTTTGTCCCTGTATCTTGTCGCCAGCTCTTGTTTCTTTCTACAGTTAAGATATCAGAAATATACCGTCATCACAAACGCCATGAGCCAAGTGCAGTCAGGGCCTCAAACCAGTACAAACATTTCACACACACTTGGGCAAAGAGCCAGCAATTCACTGAATGTCAGCAACTGCCCAGTGAATTTTCTTTTGAAGTCACTCATTCCTATTCTGGCAGTAATTGGCATTCATTTTTAAGATGCTGAATGCCTTAGACATAAGTTGATTAGGTAAACGTACACAGTTGCCATCACTGAAAACCAAATAATCTCTTACAACTCCACTGTCTTTCCTCTCATTTGATATCAATAAAAGGCCACAAAATTATCAATGCAAACTAAGTAGGGTCCAAGTCTTGGTTTTATTAGCAGATCAAGGTCTGCTTCATCATTGCCATTTGCCCTTTAGGGACATATAGAGGGGATAATTCAGGCAAAGTTAGAACCCAAGTAAGAGCAATGGGCACAACTTAGAGTGAACTAATAAATTAACAAGTTTTTAAAACTATCAGATTTGAAATCCAAACAAGACACAAGCATAACCTTATGTAATTATTCCTACCATGAATCAGATTTAGAAGGAAAAACTTGGAAGACTTGCCATTTAAATTCAAGGCTGAACTCAAGCCATTGTTTATTAGCAAGCAGTTCTTAACATGTTTCTTTCTTTGGATAACAAAGCTGTTTAAGTAAACCCTTTTCCTAATATTCAAACATAAAACTTTCCCTACACAATTATAGGAAAGTTCAGACAAACCCACCCACAGACTCCAACTCAGTAATTCTTCCACTAAGCAAGAGCAAGGCATCCGCATATACCTTGTAGCATTAATGGGGCTGAACAAGTGATTCACTGAATGAATGAGTGAGTAACCAAATGAATGTGCCAATGAATGAACACAAAAAGATTCAATTGGGAGAGAATGCACAACTCTAGCAGACACTCACATTCCATGTGGAGACTGTGAGACTGAAAGAAGCAGCCAGTTAGTGGGTTTATTCACAAAAATTGCCTTGTGGAATTATACACTGCTCCTCCCCTTCTAAATGCAGACGGAGGGAGGAAAGGAAAAAGAGATAATGAAGGTTTGCAAATGAAGTGGGTACAACTGTGCAATCAATCAACATTTTCTGAAAAAGAATCTGCATCACTTGCCAAAAATCTGAACTGAATAACTGAACCAGAATTCTGATGAGAACGGACTTTGCCACTAGCCAGTCATTTTTATCTGTCTTCCAGCTGCCTTGCTTATCTTTTCCAGAAAGCTGCAGATCTCTTCAGTACAGCAGGTTCAAGCACAGGAATTTCTTTAATCACGGACAAATATATACGCTGTGTTTATTCCTTTAGTAAGCATTTAATGGGTGTTTACTGCTTTAGGTACTAAGTGAGAAAGGGTGTAATCCAGTTATTTATATAAATACTCACTGAAGGTCTAGGTGACAGGCCCCAAGAGAGTGAACAAGGAAAAGGACAAATCATCCTGCAGTATAGAAAGAAACCAAATGGTAAAGGAAACAACTGGTAGGAATTTCACCATGAGGACAAGAGATTAGGGAAGACCTGTCAAAGACCATAATACCTGAGTAGAAATATGAGTAAGGCAAAAGAAGGGTGTGATGTTCAGGTGAAGGGGAAAAGTATAAAGACTCTATTATAATAGGAGCTTACCATACTAAAAAAAAAAAAAAAAAAAAAACCTGCCAAAAAGCCAGTATCTTTAAGGGATCTAGAGAGAGCCTCCTGAAACAGCAATGATTGACTTGGTGAATCCCAGGAGAAAGAGCACCTACCTCTAGGGAGGTAGCTCACAGTTGCAAAAGAGAAAATGGTACCTGCATCAGAAATGAGGATAATAACCTCAGTAGGCAAATGGATTGGTTGGGAGAGTGAGATGGAAAGAGCTCTGTACACAATGGCACTGTTGAGCAAGACATAGGAGAGTCGTGTATAGAGAAGAGAGGCATAAGACATCTGTAGGCCCAATCACAGCACACCTCAAACACTGCGTAGGGGTCCGCAACCATGGAGATCCCCAAGAAGTGTGAGCAGGCAGGCACAGGGAAGTGCACACACAGAGCAGTGGCTGCAGGAAAGTCGGTAGAGTAGTCATTATATAATCTAGTCAAGAAAGGATAAAGAGGGCCAGGGATATGGCTCAGCAGCACAAGTGCCTGCCTGGCAAGCACAAGCTCCCGTACCAAGGGGGCAGAAATGATATGGAATTGACTTTAGCATATAAGTGTATGAGTCTATAGATAGAGTTAAGCTCCAAAGGTATTGTGAGAACTTTGACTAATAAGGTAAAAGAGTGTTGAATTTTGGCTTGTAAGTATTACTCAGATAGCAAATCAATCAAACATAAGATATTGAAACAGTATGCCCCGTTGATTTGTATAGTTGGAATTTTCTTTAACACTGTTAAATACTAAGTTTTACAATGAACCTTCAGCTTATACAAAATATAAATTAAAATTAACAAATGAATACATTATACCAAAGTTTAGCAGGGAAGAAAGCATTAAGGAGAAGGTGGGATGTTAAACTGGAGCTGCCTACAGGTCACAGTTCTTGGTAGAACAGAAGATCTGGCTGCAAGTCATTAGCATGCAGGTGACACCAGCAGCCAAAGGAGGGCTGAATGGGAGGCTGGGCTGGGTGCCCAGCCTGGGGGACATCTGCATTTAGAGCCACACAGAGGAAAGGCAGCCAGAAGTGAATAAGAATGAGTGAGCAAGGAAGGTAGGAGAACAGAAGGGAAGTGGTGAGAGAGGGCAGGGGAGGGCAGCCTTGGAGAGCGAGACTCATCCACTGTCACGTGGTGGGAGACACCAAAGGAATCAGTGTGGACTCTGCAATCTGGTGAGGAGTAACTGAGAAACGAAAATGATGAGCTCTGCCCTTTGAATTCCTTTCTTGTATGTTTATAAGAATAAAAGATGAAAGATGGGCAAGAAGAGTACCAAGGAAATGTTCAGGGAACAGAAGTTGGCAAAGTACACTGGGATTCTTACGCCCAGAGAAATAACAATAAAAAATCAGGAAGGAGAAGCAAAACCTTCAAAAGAAGCTGCAAAATTACCTGAAATTTAAGTAAAACTGACAAAAAAAGCAACACATTATATTTTAAATTTCAATACTTATAACCAGAGTGCAAAAAAATGATTACCAGGGAGTGGTGACCAGGCCATTCTAGTATGGGTCTCAAATTGTAGTTGAAATGAACAACACAATCTGCTGTCCACGTTCATAAATATGCTTCAATAGGCAAAGCTGCCTGGACATTCCTCAGGTCAAGCCATCACAGTGCCCTGAAACATCTGCCTTCTCTAGCCCCATTCATGAGGCCTCAGTCAGTGGGTTCTCAGAAGCCTCGCTGCTTCAGAGCTGCCTCCTCGTCCCCACCGCCTTGACTTTTCTCCACCGTGTAAGCAAGGAACCAGGCAATCCTCCCGAGGAACACGGCATTCATGCTACAGTGACATGTCTGCCAGTTTCACAAAAACACAAAACTGCACACAGGCTCACTAAAGAAGTAAATATGCTAGAGAACATGCAATAACACGCTTGGCTAATGCTGTTACGGGGCCTCCCCCTTATTTCTTGCTATCAGAACAGTCTATCCCTTCACTCATCAACAGAAACGTTCTTTCTTGGTCCAGATGGACCTATGTCTCTCTGTCTTTGCATCTTTTGCCGCAGAAATAGCTGTTTAAATATTATAAATAGAGGAGTGACCCAAACTGATTTTGGAGTCAACTTTTAGCTTACAAAAAGTATGTCTTTCTTCCTGCAGCCAAGATATATCAAATACCCACAGCCAAGTGTTGCAAGAGGTTAACACACCCAGGTGTGAAGTAAAAGAATATTATACTGCATAATAAAAGAAAATGAAAATTCCTTTTATCTATTGAAAAAGGACATTGAATGAAGGAAGAAAACCTCATGTTTCCTGTATTATTTAATGAACTTTGATTAAGCCAACAAAGAAAGCTACAACTATATGTTGTGGGACTTACGGGCTTGTTTACCAAGAGATGCTTCTTATAGGAGGAATCACCTCACCTGTGGCAAGGTTGAATTTTCCAGGTGACAGGAGAGAAAGATAATTTTTCATGGAATTTCAAAACTACTGCTTATACAAGCCTTATCCTTAGCACCCAAAAGCAAATACTAAATGCACTCTTTAACTCTTATCTGTTTCTCTCAGAGACAGCTTGGTCTGGGGTTTCAGAATCGGACAGGAACCATGTAGCCACTTTCCTTTGCTTGGACCACGTTCATTGTTATTCATTTGTAGCATCGCTCCTACCTTGTTTGTTTCTGCAAACGTCTATGCATAGTTGAGATGACATAAATTCTATATATCATTTTAAATTTGTTCATTTTACATATTCTTTTCACCTTTTTAGAAAGAACGTCCATGGTTTGCACCAACCACTCTAGTTTGTCCTATGCAACATGCTTGGAAGGATACTGAAATTTATATTCATCTTGTCTACAAGTACTTAAGATTACTTGAAAAGATGGGGAGGTAAGGCTAATTTGGTATAATAATCATAGTTGTTAGAACAAAAAAACCCTCATCCTTACTAACAGTTTCTTATCTATTTGTTAGTGAACCTGGATGAGACATTTGACATCCAGGTGTTAGTTTCCCCATTCTGAAGAATATGACAATAATACCCTGTCCAAGGAAGTACGTCAAGGTTATATGTCAATGTTTGTGACAGTTGTGTAGCACATATCTAGTAAATAGTAGAGAACAAAATTTAACTCAGTCTATATTTTTTAATCTCTCCATAGTCAGATAAAAATGGGTGCCAATAAGCTTTTTTTTGATAAGGATTAAAGTCACCATAGTGGGATTACATAAACAAGATTCTTTTGTCACTTCTTAGGTTGAGTGTGGCACGGAGCCAGTGAGAAAAAAAATCTCAGTGAATATACAGTCTTTGGAACTGTATTCATCTCAAACATACTGTGTCTTATGCTCAGGGATTACATGAGATATGTAAAGGGTTTAGTACACTGTCCAAACATTAGAGGTGTTCTATGAATGTGAGTTCCTTTCTCCTTCCTTAAAGATGTGAAATCTAGTAATCTTTTATAAATTTAAAAAAAAAAACTCATCTGGGTGTAGTCATATATGCTGTCATCCCAGCACTTGGGAGGCTGAGGCAGGAAGATTAGTGCGAGTTCGAGACCATCCTGGGCTACAAAAGTGAATGTAAGGTCAGCCTGAACTGCATAGTGAGACCATGTCTCAAAAAGACAAAAGAAAAAAAGAAAGAAAGAAAAAAACTTACAGATTTTGCAGAGTAAATTATACCATAAGAATATCCTTGTGTTCACAAATAGTAATGATGAAAATGGTTATTAGAGACAGAATATATATATACATATATATATATATATATATATATATATATATATAGACAATCTCTTTTTATATATATATATATATATGAAAAGAGATTGTCTATTTTTTTTAGCATTACAGCCTTTCATGATAATAAAAGACAGAAAGTAGTATTTGGGGTTGCTTTAGGTGTAGGCATGGATACGCTGTGTCTACTTACATATTTAAAAATCTGAAGTTATATTCCTAAGCTTCTAAAAAAGACATAGCAACATGAACAGTATTGAGAAACTTGCCTGATTTACAACTACCATGTACTCATGCATTCCTACTAGAGGAACAATAGTGGGATACAGGTTATCCTACAGTTTTTACCAAGAGGAATTCAGAGTAGACAAAACCAAACAGACCCATGACATCCTGCCCTCCATGCCCTGGTCCTTTTGGTCACCTCTCTGTCGCCAGGCTCACCTAGGCAGCAGCATGGAACTGTGTGGCCATGGCTATCTGATTATTGATTAGTGAATATTTCCCAAGTGCACAGCAGACTGATGACTGACCCCAGGTAATCACATGTAGCAATCTTCTCTGTTTACACATGTGAGAGCTAAAAATAAAAGAAAGCCAATTTTTAATTTTTTAAACTACATTTTGACTAGAGGATTTTTAACAATGCCTCTCTATATATCTGTCAAACAGAGCTTGGCATGCTTGTATGGAGTCTATTAAAGGGGGAATAAGGTTCATGAATTTCAAGCTTGGAGGGCTCTAATTACCTCATGTTCAAACTTTAACTACAAAACTCAGATAAATTGCTGCACTAAAACCAGAGAAGATCCTCCACCTGATTTGTGCCAGTGCATCTAAAGCTCACTGAGGCTGATCCCAGTGAGGTTTTTCAAATCAGTCCTAAGGGACAGTCTTCTGGACCTGTTTCTAATGAGTAAGTACGGATTACTTGGATGTTTTGGTAAAGCTACCCGGTAAATTAGACCATCTGAAATTTTATTAGCCGCAAAGCATTATAGCAGTCAGTCAGATAGGCCAAGAATACTAAGGGAATTAAAGTTGTTTTAAGCATCTATTAGCCAGGTACGAGAATTTCTGTTTCAGTGCCTGGTTGGTACTTGTAACATTAAACTAATTGGCTAATAGTTACAGCTGTCTCTTCCATGTTTTTGTTCTTAGAGGTGTGACTCTGTCTTGAACCAATTTATGTATACCCAGAGGGGTGTCCTATATTTATTCTAGTTTGATGTTTGATTTGGGTTCAAAAGGGAAAAGGGATGGGTGTTAAGTCTGGATATATAAACCATGGTGTGAAGCAGGTAAACCAGAGCTCAGACACTGACAGCCTAAAACTTGGAATTTAGCAAACAGTGGAGGCAGAAGAGAATGTAGAAAACAAACATCACTCTCAAATATTCAAAACAGCCAAATTTTATTTGAAAAGGCTTGGAAGAGGCATTATGACTTTCCCTTTGCCTTGTCTAACACCTTCCATGGGTATTTATTCAGTAACAAACTTTTATAGATGTGAAATATTTTAAGAAGTCCTTTAGAAATGGCCCAAGGTAATTTCAAACTTAACAGACCCTGTCCCACCAGAGCTCATTACAGTGAATTTTATAACAAAGTACCCTCTACTTAATTTTCAGAGCCTAGTCAAGCATACTAGAAATGCAGCTGCATTAAGTGCAATTAATGGTACAATAAAAGCAGTGGAGGGCTGTTTAACACCCAAGAACCAGCAGTAAACACTGGCTGCATGCTCACCAACAGTTAGTGATGTGGCAAAGAACCACGGGTGGGAGATTTCTGTACCACAGGGGGAAACACCTCTCTGCTGCTGGAGAAAAAAAATCTCTGTCCTTCAGCCATGCCAGACAGACGCTGTACAAAAGGACAGAAAGGTATTACATTCACTTATGCCACTAGCACCCCTTCTCTCTGAGCTGGAGTCTAGCATGGTAAGTTTGCATTTCAGGAATGAGGGAAAAGGACAAATTCAATTTCACCATGATGAGGCTAATAGCAAGTGACTCACAACACACAAAATAATTTGGTTTCATAACTGACAAAATTAACTGTCAAATAATAGAAAAATGAAGGAAGTCTTTAATCAGAATAGTTTTCAAACAAATTCAAAAAACAAGTAAATCAGTCAATGGGAAAAATAATTATAATGATATTTGCAAATAACTTTAACGATGAAAAATCATCACTGAGGATTTGAATATGAGACATGTCTCAAAATAAACCAAAGCCTCACAGGTTGATAAAATCATGGTTGTTAGAAGACTTTTCAGTCAGTTAATTTGTTAAAGGCAATACAAACTCAAATAGGTTTAGAAGGATGATTATGGTTGGCTTTCAGTTCTTATGGAAGACTGGTTCTGGGAATGCCTTTGCAAAAAAACCCAAAGATATATAAGTCCACCAAAAAAAAATTGCATGATATTTACATTTAATCTACACAATCTTCCCATGTATTTTCGGTTACCTCTAAATTACCTGTAACTACTAATAAAATGTAAATTCTATAAATAATTATTATATTTGAAAATAACAAGAAAATGCGTGAACACGCTCAGTATTTTTATTTATTTATTACTTTTTTGCATTTTCAATTTATGGTCGATATTAACTTATATAACTTATATAAGCAATTTAAATAATTTTATCATGGAAAATACTTGATTATAGCTGTTTGAAACTACTTGTTTTAGCAGTTTCATCTGAATTCAGGGCCTTATTTCCATCCCTGATGAAACTGGTTTTTGAACAACATAAATAGGCTAGAAAGTATACCAAAGTTATATGTTTAGTGACAATATCCTCATCAACACATGAAATTATAAATAAGTCTTCCTAATTCTAATATTTTAGACATGGTTACCCTAAAAGCAGAACAGTCAATATAAAAACCATTGCTGAATACCTATATTTCTCTGTAGTGAAATTCAGTATCATTTCTAATATATATATTTTTTACCATTTTTTTATTCTCGTAAAAAAAAATGGGACAGCTAGATAGCTCAGCAGATTAAAGCGCCTGCTTAGGTAGACGCAGGGGTCAGGGGTTTGATCCCTGGCATGCCCTACCAGCTCTGCCCCTAGGATGTGCTAAAACAGCAATTGACTGGGTATGGGGCACATGCCTATAATCCCAGTGCTTGGGAGGCTGGAAAACAGGAGGATCACTGCTGAGTCCAATCTGTGTAGTGACACCCTATAGACCCTGTACTAAATACATAAAATTAAAAAGAGTCATAGATAATCCCCAAATTTCATTTTATTGAAAAGATAACTCTAACCTTCTTGGTCAACAACAATCTCCTAAGAGCATTTCCCTTTGTCTGGATCTTTAGTTTCCAGGCTGCTTTTGGTTGAAAATGCTAAAACGCTACAAGAGTGAGAAAGTGGAATGGCCCTGCTGTGGGCAAGTGAAACCTGGCAGGGAGCAGGGATAGGGGCAGGATCTACCTCTAAATGGAGGAACTGTAGTGACACCAACCTAAGTCCCTCATCCTACCTGAATTATAACCCTGAATGCTTATTGAAAGAGAAAGAACAAACCATCTCCAAGACAGAAAGCTACAAACTGACATAAGCGGAGAGCTCTCTGCAAATCTACAGAGCCCTGAAAAGGAATGCATCTTGGCAAAGCTTGGTCCTAGGAATGACTGGAAATTGTAAAACTACCATCTGAGCAAAGAACTTTATTGATTTCATAAAGGGTCTTTACAAAGCAGACAAAACTAGGCAGGCTTTCAAAAAAACAGTTCATTCTGTTTCTAAATGATCTAAAAAATGACAGCTAAAAATAAATGATTTGTACTGATGGTTTCTAAATGAAGGGTTCCATTACTGGCCCCTTTGAGAAGTTTTGTTAAATTACTTTCATGAAAAATAATGTTAATAACCTTTTTTCTATGTAAAGTTTAAAAAATATATCCGTATTCCAATAAAGTTGAGAATGCCTTGCCCTGCCGCACCTCCCTGGTCCCACACCTACATTCCTGCTGCCACTGAAGAGTCTCCTTGGGGATGAGACCAGGTCCAGCAGAAGCTGAGAAGCAGGCTCTGCTCATTATGGACCACTGTGGTCCCAGACAAGGTCCTTAGTCCTGCAGATTCTTGATTTCCTTCTCTCTCAGGTGTCTGCTCTCGATGTGATTGTATTAAAAGATCAACATCTCCACATGTTGAGGAGCTGATCAGATCCTCTCCCCTTTTAGGGTAGAAGACTGCTTCAGAAGCCATGACCTCACCAGATGGCAGAGTTCCAAACAGGTCTCCAGTGCTCTGGTTAAACTATTCTTTTGGCTCCAACTACCTGCTAATCTCAACTCTACTGATAAAACCTTGTCATTACAGCCTTATCCAGTGATCTCCCCACAAGGAAAAGAGAGAAGCACTTGTTCTTCTCTGAACTCTTACAATACATTCTCCACGGTTCTAACAATGTGCTCACTAAGCCTTGCTTATAATTTTTCCCTGTGTGTCTATGTGTATGAATGTATCTATATGCTGACTTTTGTTGTGACTTTCCATATTTACAAGCCAAAGTGCCAACAGATATTTTTGAGAGGTCTTTCTAAATACATTAAGCCATTTTGAGTTTAATGTTCACCTTTTGCCACACTGTCTGAAATAATACCAGCACATCACTAGAAATTTGTCTGACTTAGCAAGCATAGTTGTTTAGAAAGTGAATCTTCAGAGTAAATAACAAGACTGTTGATAATTCACATCACAGCATGAATTGATGCCACTTGATGCCACAGTTTTGTACCTCACCCCCAACCTACGAGAAATTGAACTCCAAGAAGAGAACTAGAATCCGGATAAAAAAGAAGAAGGAAAGATCATTTCTGAGCTTGGCATCCTTTTGGGCTAATGAGGCTATCTCAACTCCTTATCCCCTATGGTAGAATTAGGGTGACTAACTTAAGGCAACGGCTTTCTGTGGGCCCCAAGGAAACCTTACTAGCAGGGAAAAAGAGACACAATAGCATGGATAGAAAGGTGTTTGGAACAACTTTGACCCATCTGAAAATGTGGCTCAGAACCAAGCCAGCACCCAGGAGGGCTGCTGATGGTCAGTTTTATCGCTGCTCTCATTACAGACATCGGTTTAGCGGTATCACCTAGAAACTCAAGCTCCATTTACGCTAATTTTTTCTTGGAATACGCTAGCTCTCTATAATGAAAATTGAACTGTGTACTTATAAATCTTTCTAATAGAGCATAATTTCCTTGAGGGCAAAGATCACAGTTTAAATTATACTAACCTTGAATCAACTTATCTATGTATCCCACAGTCATTCCATAAATATGATGATAATGATCAATTTCAGGCAACCAAGATTGGCTAGTGAAGAATGGAATGAGATTCCAAGAAGCATTATCATTCAAGATACTTTTATTTAAGTACTTGGCTGAGATGGGAAAAACCAGGGAGGAAAATGAGTGGTCTCAGTAGAGGGCAGCTTGTCTCTTAAACTGCATATTCATCCCGAGGCTCCTGATGTGCTCCACACAGAGTAATAAAAGCTTAATTCTGCATCCTTCCGCCTGGCTAACCTGGGTTTTGCAAACACAGGATAAGGAAGTTAACTTTAAGAATATCAATCTATATCCTTTCATGAGCTATAAATGCACTCTAAAGTAAAAGATACATACAAGGAGCTCTTGACCTAGTATACCTTTTAGCTTTAAATGGAATTGACTTTATTTTCCTGTCAACTACAATTTTTACTAAAGACTCCTTGGTTCTTTATGACATAATAAAGTTTTGTCTAGGATTACAAAAAGCTTTCATAATACTCATGACCTGAACAATCTGGATTAATTTTTAAATTACATCTGAAGATCAGTACAAATGGCAATTTGATGTTTATGCCCTTGAAACCCAATTCTCTTCCCCTAGTGTCTGTCATTTGGTTCTTATGTTTTAGAGAAAGTTTCATTATGTGAAAACCAAGTTTAGAGGAGAAGACTGCATGGTTTGTGTACAGTTTACATTTATTTTAGTTCAATGTATTTTACTGTTAAATTAGTTATTACTGGTGTTCCTTTTAGGGAAAAAATATTCTGAGACAGACTGATTTGCCATAACCCTGGCCATTAGCAGTTTCCTTCATTGCTTGAACGAGGGAGAAGAAAAGTTTTTCTTTTACTTTTTTTTTAAACATCAGGCCTTACACACTATTTCCTTTCACTCCTTCACAACCAGACCCTTCTGTCTTCTGTGCTTATCTCCCTGGCCCCTGGGCCTGAGTATCTGGCACAAGCTGCAGGCCGGGAAACATCTGATTCCAGAGAGTCACACAGGAGTGACATTAGACCTGTGACTTCCTTCCTGCTTGCCTGCCTGGTATTTCATGATGCCATTTATGAAACAGCAGGTCCAGGGAAGTGGGAAAAACTGTTTACTGATTTAAGAAAAGCATATGATAAAACTATATGCAAACAAACTCTCGTAAAGGGAGCTACGAGGTGCCAAAATTGCTTTACTATTTGACCCAAATGTTATATTTCAGTCCTAACACACAGCACAATATATAAGCAAGTGACATGAGTTAAAAACAATTGCTCAGAATGTCATTTCAGATGCCTGAGCCAGAATTTCACTTAATCAGGAAGTAGGTACTGATTACTCACTGTGTACTAGGGACCCAAGTGACACTGAGTAAATGATTAGGAACAAAAAGAGGCACAGCCTCTGCTTTCCTGAAAACTATAGGCTTTTGAGTTGTAATCGTAGCTAATGGAACACAAGTGAAAAGAAAAATGCATGTCACTGTGTTCAAGAGAAACTTGTCTACGAATAGGGTAACCTGTTGCAAACAGAATGTTTCCCATGAACTATTTTTAAACATCAATCTTGATAACTCTAAGAATCTAAAATGATAAAAAGAAAGACTCACATTCAGTACCTACAATTACACTGAGAATTAGAATGTAATGTGGCCTGGTGTGATGGAATTTTCTTTTACTTTTTTTTTTTTTTGTACTGGGAATTGTACTAAGGACCTTAGGCTTACCAGGCAGGCACTGAGCCACTGAGTTATATCCCCAGCCTGGGGTGGGGGGCAGCCTCTGGTGTGGGGGAACTTACTTATAATCCAAGACGATGGGAGGCTGAGGCCGGAAGATGACAAGTATGAAACTGGCCTAGGCAACTTAGGGAGATGTTGTGCAAAAACGGTAGTGGGAGGCTGGGAATCCACAGTGAGGTATTGAAGTACTGAAAAAAAGGCAATTTTGTATAGAACTTAGATTTCTCATTTTTAATTCAATATGTTTCAATCTCTGATTAGGTAAATGTATATGTCCTCAACCCAAAAGGAGCCAAATTTGTTCCTACATATATGTTATTCTTTGCAAAACAAACAAAAATAAACAAAGCAAACCTTTTGTTTGTTTTATAGGTAATGTGCCCACTTCCAGAAAGGGAACAATAATTGGCTTTGAACCATTCATGTTAATTGCATTCTTCCAGATTTATGATCAATATAAAAGTGAGGTTATAATACAGCTTTGCCCAGTAAGATGTATGAAGCTTTTGTCAAAAGCTATTACATAAGGATTTTTAAAAATGTATTTAGTACAGGATCCTCAGGGTCTCACTACATAGATTGGCGTCATAGTGATTCTCCTGTTTTCAGTCTCCCAAGCACTGGGATTTCAGGCACATGACACCAAGCACAGTTTCAATTGCTGTCTCAGCTCACCCTGGGGGTGGGGCTGACATGGCAAGGGGATCGAACACCAGCTGCTGTGCTCTGTCTAAGCAGGTGCTTTAGTCCACTGAGCTATCTGGCCAGTCCTACATAAGGTTTCCTGCTTAGTACAATAACCATTTTCTCACCATCAGATAACAAGACTTGAATAGAAAAGATAATGTATCCCAGCACATGGGAAGCTGAGGCAGGAGGATCATCACAAGTTTAAGACCACACTACACTACAAAGTGAGCTCAAGGCCCACCTCAACTGTATAGTGAGGCCTCTCAAAAAAAGAAAAAAAAAAAGGCTGGGGGGGGGATGTAATGAGGATGGCAGAGAAAACAACTGGAAGAATCCAGGTTGGGGCTCACCTGGTTGAGCTGGGGCTGCCTACCCTCCAACCCAAGGATTTCTCTTAACAAGGTCATTAAATCGTTTCAATGCTCAGAAGGCTATATTTTGCTATTCTATTACATGAAGTCAAAAGAATTTTAACTGATGTAACTGTCAGTAATTTTCTTTTAAACTACAAATAAGACCCTGCATAGAAAATATGAAGGTATTACCTTCACTGTTGAGGCATTTTAAAATTTTAACTGAACTGATTTAAAGAAGATTTCTGTAGCATTCCAAGTTTGAGATCTCCTCTGTCATGAAAATCTGTGTTAACTCAAGCCTGAAACTGGAAGAACATGATGTATAGGACAAGAGGAAAAGGAGATCGGATATACAGAGGAACAAAACTAAATGAACAGGAATGAGGTTTAGTAGTAGTGGTACTTAAACACCAACTACACTTTTGAAAATAGATTAAAAAAATCTGTATAATTCAATTAGATTAAAGAAAAAGAGCTATGGTGTATTGTTGGGGACAATGAGAAGAAAAGAAAGAGTTAAAGGTAAGCACAAAATAAACCTTGACTCATATTTATAGAGTTTCAAATAAACCCTACTTTGACAAAAAACTAAAGTTCTTAAATCACCCCACAAAACACTTCCTGGGATGTGTGGATTCAATTACTGAGCAAGAGACCACCAGAAGCAAAGACGCTATTTGTGGAATTTCAATGCAAAGCAAATGTACAGATGTTGGCATAAAAGCTAAACTGTCTGAAGTGGAATTGAAGATAGAGATCTGGAGAGAAGATTAGAAGAGATAAAGAATTAAACATGCAATAAAAGAGACCATTGCATGTGTGACATTGAGCCTGGGTGGCCAGTGCCTTCTGACACTCAGATGCTAGCAGTGAGGATGGGTAGATGCTAAAAAAATGTGCAAGGGTATAGAATAAAACAAACACTCTATTAAGTCCCTGTCTCTGTGGGCAGGCTATAAAAATCATGTCATTCTCATTGAAAAATAATTCATTAAACTGCACCCCAGCAGGATATAAAGAACAAAATACAACATACCAAGGTAAGGGTATGCAATAACCTATAAAAACTATTAAAGCATGCACCAAAGCAAGATAATACAAGAAGGAGAGAAAAGCAATGCCAGCCTAATTTCTAAAATACCATGTAAACATGTAGTACAAGCACTTTGTGAAAAATGCACATGCTTATCAAGTTAGACTTCACACTGTGCAAATCCACCTTTGAGTCACTAAAGCTGACCTGCTGCAGACCAGGGGAATAAAGGCTGCAGGGTGACACATGAAAAAGCTGATCTGAAAGAGCTTCATGTGATGTGATCCACCCAAATGTTACAGTGTTGGCATGTTGTACCGAAGACATTGCTCCAGCTAGACACCAAGGTAAACTGAAAAGGGGGCACCACACAATGTGACTGGTGATGTAGGAGGCTGCATGCAGTTCTGAGCAAGTAGGCTTGAGCCAGTTTCGTCTTCTTTTGCATGCCAGGGAAGTTTGGGGAGCAAGCCCTCCTGAAGAACTTATCCAGGCAGAGTGTGGCTTATACTCCCTCATATCACAGACTGGTTCCATGACACCTTGCTCTCAAAGAAGCTTCTCTCCTACAGTCTCTAATCCCTTAGTGTTTTCACAAGGAACAGAACTCCCTTCCCTCAAAAGCAACTACTTTGGGATTTACTAGATCCGTTATCCTTAGAGGGCCACTTGGGAGATGCTTAGGATGTTTGTGTGGGGGTGGGGTGGGTGGGGGTGGGTGGGTGTGGGTGTGGTCTTGGGAATTAAACCCAGTGGTACTCATTACTGAGCTATTTCCATTTCATTTTGTTTGAGACAGGATCTCACTAAGATGGCTAGGATAGCCTGGGATTTAGAATTTTCCTGCCTCAGCCTCCTGAGTGAAAAGGATTTCAGGCATGTACCACCATACCCCCAGCCTCTGTGTAATATTTTAGCAAGAATCTGCTGATCAGATTCCTTTCTGTCCTACTCTTCTGTGAGTAGGTGGTATTGATGGGGGAATTTGGAGTTAGAATAACAAAGAGCAAAAACAAGAAAATTCTGTTCTCAGGACACAGCATAGAGGGGATAATGGACTATAAGACACTAATGAACGAAAGATAACTGAGGACCTAACTATGCCATCTGGAATGTTCATCACACAAACAAAATGCAGGCCAACAGAGACAAAGATCCAAGGAAAGAGGCTTACAGCGAACAAGAAAGGGGAGGAAGAAGGGAAGAAGGTGAAAAGGTATTGAAAAAACAAAGAATGGAAGGAAAACATGGAAGTAAGAGGGGAAGAAGGGGAGTTAGGCAGGTAGATCAGCAGTCTGAGCGCCTGCCTGGCAAGCACAAGGATCTGGGTTCAATCCCCATACCACATGCACTGCTGGCCCTGGACAGGGGCAGCCACTGAAACCAGATGTGGTGGCACATGTCTGTAATCCCATGCTGGGGAGGCTGAGCCGGGAGATCACTAGGAGGCCAAGGTACACAGCAAGACCCAGCATCAAGCAAATAAATAAATAAATAAGAGATTAAGAAATAATAAGTAATAAACACCTGAAACTTAGCAGGTGACACTATAGTTTAGTTTTGCAATCATATCAAACTTTATTAATTTCAAAAGTTGATCTACTTGAAGACAATTTATCTTCAAAACTATCAAACTACAAAAGCTACTATATCTCTTTTCACCAACTTATAAAGTTGAATTGGAAGTTACAGGCTTGTATAATTTATAGGTGAAAGACCCTTTTGTTTGTACAGTTTAGCACAAAACAAAAAAGAACCTCCACATTCTTTAGGTGAAAACTCAGATTAAAGTAACTAAGAAATAAAATAGTTCGAATGATTTGCTATTTTGCTTATTTTCTTATGGGCTCTCCCCTTAGAAGGACTAATGATTTTTACATAGTACCACAAGAATATGACTATCTTTTTGGTATCTTAATTATTTTCAGATTCTCTTCACAAGCCTCACTAGTTAACATTTAAATACCATTCATGTAAATTACAAAAGAATCATACACCAAGCAAAACTGTATCTGTGACAATACTTTGTCACCCTGCCAAAGTGCACTTTTATCTAAGTACTCAAAATT
>PVKN010018457.1:0-16836 GCA_004027915.1 Capromys pilorides
TTCCTCACACATTTCTGTACCAATGAAGTTCTCAGTTTCTCATACTCTGTATTATAAAATAACCTCTATTCTAATGATATTCCCAACCAGAAGTCTGAAATGTAATGAAGTCCACAGGTGAATAAAAGAAAGTAAAGTCAAAATCTCTAACACAGAATATAAAATGCCAGGAAGAATCAGTAATTTACTTGATATTACTGTGTGTTAAGCTCTGTTTCCTTCCTGTATAAAATGGAATTTAAGGCTTATAGGTCATATGTTTAAATCATTGAGAACATTATTGTTTTCTGAAAATGGAGCCAGAAAGATAAAATGATAAAAGTAGGTAACTAAAGTGCTTAACTGCTCACAAAGGTATAAGCAGATAACTACATTTGAAAGATGAAAACATCAACATCAGAGTCCAGGGGAAAAATGCATCAAAATAGAGAATCTCAGAAAATATCATTAACATATTTTGAGTTTTTTAATCATGGCAAATAGAAAATTTGCCCTCAAATTCCAACCAGCTACTAAATGATAAACTGTTCCAATTTCTGGTATAAAAGACCTGACTTTTTCTCTCCTCAGACTATTGGTGTGTAAGCTCTGAACATAACATGTGTTTTGTTATAGAGTCCTCTGTGGACACAACAGTTTATGGGCTAGGGGGATTCCAGTGAGTGAAAAGTTATGGCAAAATCTTTATATCCTGTGTTGTTACATAACTCTTCCCATAATGTTTTTGGCTACAGCCATTTATATAACTTGTCCAGTAATAGCACTGTCTCTGAGTTCATCCGACAGGAACACAATGGCCATCATGGCACCCATTACAGTCACTATTTTTCTTGATTGTAAAGGCACAGTGGAATCCTGGGAGGTATAGCTGGGCCTTGATTGGCTATGAAATTGTTATCAGTGAGAAGTATTTGTGTCATAATTTTATAGCCAAGCGAGAACTGGCCATCCTTGTGGTAAGCCAGCATGTATATACCACAAAACTGAAGTGTCTATTTGGATCACAACACTGGTACAGGGCACAGTAAAAGTTATATTTACATAAGATGGACATTTTTGTACCATTTGGTTAAAAATAACAGCTATGCAAAGAAAGGAAATCTTCATATAAGAACAGTGATTTGTCTCCAAATAATACCTTACTTGCATCAAGTTGTAAAAGCACAATAGTGTTCTTCTTATTTTTAATCTAATAGTGGGTGGAAGTGACAAACATGAAAAAACTATTTTTCAAAGTTAGCAAAGACTTTCTGTACAGATCCCAATAGTAAATACTCTAGGCTTGGTGAACCACATGTGGTCACTGTTGCATCTTCTACTTCTTATGATTTTTTCTAACTCTTCAAAATGTAAAAACCAGGCTTACAAAAACAGGCCAAACACCAGCCTCAGGGCTGTAGTTTGCAGACCTCTGATATAAATGAATTCTTAGACCTGTGAATTTTAATAAAAGTATTGCACACATCTCTTTGATCTCCTCTACACCCAACAGCCACCCTCACATACCTGCAGAAGAGGTCAGGACAGGCTCTTTAGTTTTTAGGCCAATGCTTGAAAGCAGTGATCAGAGCTATCTCTGAGAAGCATGGCTGGAAAATAAATGCAGGAAAGAGTCATTTTCCTGTGATGCACACCTGTGGACCCTTGGCTGTGTGGAAGCTAATTTTTATCTCTGCCTTTCAGACACGCAGAATCTTATGAAAAAACTAACACAAAAACTCTTCTAAACAACTGACCAAAAAGCTGAGAAGCCTCAGTCACACACACACACACACACACACACACACACACACACACAGATTGCCAGATCACATGCCTACTGACTACTTGCCAAGCCAGCCTGTCTCCTATACTAATCACCTTGTTGCCCAAAAAAGTGCTGCTGGAAACTGTGCCTCGCTGAAGCCTCTCCACTGCTGACCAGCTCAGTACAGCACAACTACTCTAATTTCTTGCTGTTATTTTCTCTGCCTTTATTGATATTTCAAGAGTTATTTTCTCGTTGTAGTTACCCTAAGCGGTCACATTCTGGAAATGCCATCTTACCTTTAACATTCAAGAAACACATATTTGATTTGAAATAAAATCAATCATAAGGTAAGTTTACTGAGTGCTTACTACGTGCTAGGCACTATTGTTAGTGATTTCTATAAGTAACTCATTTAATCCTGACTGCTACTCTAAGAGGTGGGTACTACTGATACTTCCATTTTACAGGTAAAAGATGTGAGAGGCAAAGAGATAACCATAGTCACCCGAGTTGTTCTCTCTATGCCAGTGGTGGACATCTGTGGTAAGTGTGCCACAGCCAGCTCTTCGTTATCACTGAAAGTTGTTAAAGTTTTACCATTACTGCTCCATGATGAGCTCCAGGCAAATCATTTTGAGCTCACATAAATTTCTATAAAGGCAAAGTACACTGTTCTTGGTATGATGTTTTCATGTCTAATTACTTCCAGAATAGTTTTGGTTATAATTTGTTTAACTCATGATCTGGTATAGTCTTGACTATACAAAGAGCTTGATTATATAATATATGGTCCATAATATACCAACAGATGATCTTCAAGTGTAACCCACATCCATATTGTTGCTTTTAATAATTGCTGTTATGATTTGTGTCTAGTTGTCCCCCAAAGCCTCATGCAGACATGGGGCAGAGACTTCTAGAATTTGAGATTAATTTTTGATCCACTGTGATTATGTTTCTTAGTACTGCTGGGATTATGGTGTGTGTACCTTCCCCAGCCTGGGGTGATAGCACGAATGTATTCTAAGAGAGATAGAGAAACAGACTCTTTCTCTCTCTGTTGCTCTGGTTGGTCTGTTGCCTTTGTCGCCATTTGTTGTTGTCTCACAGTCAACTGGATGCTCTCTGCCCTGTTCCACTCAGCTTTGGAGCCAGCCTAATATGGACTGAAACATGCAGTAACTGTGAGCTGAATAAACCTTTCCTTCCTTCATTTTGGGTGTTGTGTATTTGTCCCACCAATGAGAGAAGAGTAACTGAGACAATTGCATTACAAACAATGAAAAATATTTGCATTTCAGAATAATCCTAATTTCTGGTTGTTCTTTCAGATTCAGAAGCTCTGGTTTGCAGTCTGGCTCAGTGATAACTGTCTCTATCAACTACCGTTATCCTGAACAAGTGTTTTTTCCACTTGCCTGTCTCTATAGACCATGAATGCACTTACAGAATTATCTGCCCAGCTCCTGAGGGCTTTTGACTTTGCAACTTCTAATAGTATGCATTTGATCTGTGCACCCAAATAGAGAATATTGTGCTGTGATTCTTCTGGAAAATGGATAGAGTAGAGCTTTTCAAAGAATGCTACACTAGAGACCTATATCCTGGTAGTGAGATTCAATAACCTCCCTACGCTTTCCTTATACTCATCTATTATTATCCCAGGCATTTGCCTGCTAAGGAAGCATTTGGCAGTGTCTTACTGCACTAGACTCTCTCTGTTCCTTTGCCATTTTGAAGAGCTGTGTCAGTTTCTTACTGCTTACGTGACTTAGGCGATGCATGTCTGCAAATATTTCTTACTATATTTTATAAAAGTTGATAAAAGTAATTGTCAGAAGTGATCATGCTTTGATTAAATAAATATGCTATTGCAGAGTTAGGTACCCAATTTAAATATAGCATGAATAATTTGTTAGCTTATCTGTCAGCCTATTTCAGTCGCTTTAAATTGTAGATACATTTCTGGAAGCACCATCTTATTTTGCAAATTTGACAGCAATAGCTGTTTCCTGAATGTATTCGACATTATTTTCTACATTGTTTTATGCCAATCACATTTACTACAAACTGCTTTTTACTTTATTGCTGAGAATGGCAACATGTATTTATCTAGCTTTTTATTTTAGAATCAGCAGGCTATCCCTTGCTTTATTAATTAGATCTAACCTTGAGGATTATAGCCACCAGTTTCAAGTTTATCTAATTGCAGCTGCTCAGAAATTGAGAAATCAGTAATGCAGTTATGCCAGTTCCCTTGAGGAATTATTGTTCGTAAGGATGTTCTATTTGTTACTGGGAAAAGAGATGCTTCTGGTTTATATACATAATAAATGGCCTTCAACGTTTTGTCTTAGGAGATTAGAATCATGAGTCTGGCTGACCCTTTGTTATATATCACATCATCTTGATTCTTAAAATTTAGAAAGGTTTTGTTTTATTATACTGTCATGGATCTCCCTAGAAGGCATTGTTACATTTGTTATAAAATTAAAACTACATTTGTTAAATCCCATACCATCATTTTATTAGCTCAGTAGAAAAGTCAATATTTCTAATTTGTTGCTTCTGGATTTATGCCAGGCTTGGTGTATAATAATAGCCCAGCAAGGCAATATAACATACACTCGAATCAATAAAGAATAGAAATTAAAATGAAAATAATAACAAAAATTATGTGGGAACCAAAGATATGGGAAGCAATCTGAAACAACAGCTATCCTAGCATAAACTCGTCTTTGGCTTTTGAAAGCTGAAGTATCTAAAAGCAGAATATCAGAGCGTGGGTATATGAGTCAACTTTTCCCATGGAACGCGCACAGGTCCTTTCCAAGTATTATGATTACCCTAATTCTGTGGATGGAAGCCCAGGACAAAGTACAAATGAAAGTGTGGGTAACTTCAACTTAGGCTCTGGCATGACTCAAATTGTTTCTTTCTTGTGCTTCAGTTTCTAAAGTGAGGAGCTGACTAAGAGTTAGCTTTTGTATTGTCAGCTGACAGACCCTACATTCTGACTCCTAAGAGTACAAAATGACAAAAGTATGAGTACTGTACCCCATTATTTTATGTATTTAACTAAGTAATTTATTCTTTATTTTTATTAGTACATGTTTGTGGCATATAATGTTCACATTCCTTATGTGGAATTGTGACACATAGCTCTTCTTTATTCTTTTTTTGTTCCATTTCCCTCCTCTCTCCCTTCCCTCCACTTCTTGATCCTCTCCTGATGAGAAAGATCTATCTTCTTGCTTCTTATTATCTATCTTTAGTTTGGTCTTTATTTATACATTGGGTTTTTCATCTAAGAGAAACCATGTGACATTTAAGTTTGTGTGGCTGATTTATCTTGCTAGCACGATCTCGAGGCACATTCCTTTCCCTACAAAGGACTCACACGCAACTTTCTTTCCGGTGGAGTAGATGCCATTGTGTGTAAATATCAAATTCTTAAAATCTAATTCATCCTCTGATGGTTATGTTGGCTACTTCTAAGACTTGTGCTGCTATAAAATGGATATTCATACATCACTGTAGTTTAATTTCCTGATTTTTTTTTGGGAATTTACCTAGAAGGGGAAACCTGGGTCAAATGAAATTTCTAGTTTCAGTTTTTGAGGAATCTTCATGCTGGTTTCCTTAGTGGTTGCATTAGTTTACTTTCCTACCAACAGTGTAGAAGTGTACTGTTTTCCCTCAGCCTAGCAGCATTTGTTTAACATGCTTAAGCATACTCTTCATGAGGGAAAGTAAAGCAAAAGAACAAATGTCACAAAGGTAAGAACAGCTGCAACTGAAGACTAGATTCTATCATTCCTTTCTCTTTCGTGTGAACTATGCATAAAGGTCAGCAGAACAAATACATAGAGAAAGCTGCCTTGAAGGGTCTCCTCAGAATTGCGCAACATAGGGAGCATTGCTGTCTCATGATTTTTCTGCTTTTCCTCTCAAATTATTACCAAGGATACATGTGGTTTCCTAGAAAGAAGCCTGTCTTAAAAAGCAATGAATGGTAATAGCAGCGTACTTGCAGTCTGATTTTTTAGAGTTGCTTATTCATTAAAAATAAATGATTACTGCAAAGACTGAGAGGAGAAACTGAAAACACATATTCAGATGCTTCAGCTATGGTATGCCTTGTGTCTGAGTTTTTCTGCTAATTTTGTTTAATGTTTAGGTACTAAATACATATACATCTTATACTTAATATGATTGGAGAATGAAGGCTGGGAGTACACATATGTATGCATAAATTTTGGTAAATAACCTAATTAGTCATGCCAGTAGCATCTGAAGTCAAAAACACCAGGAGGAAAAGGAGAAGAAAGAGGCCAAGGAGACAGAAGCCCATGGCATCTGGGCCCTTTCTCTGTTTTCTTTTATGTTCCTCTTGCCATTAGGTTCTCAGTTCTTCTTTGTTTCCTGTAGTCCAATACTGAAATTGGCATTGACTATAGCAAGCAGTGGGGCTGCATTATCAGTAGCCAGGTAAGCTTTATACACTTCATTTAGAGTTAGGAAGAATAGAACAGTAAAAAAGAGGAGAAGAAGCTAAAACCCTCTTTTGCAAATAAAAAACTTCCTGTACAGAAATCAGGGGAGAGGGCACAGTTTGAGCTACAAATGCTCATTAAACTGGGTACTGGAATGGGGAGAGCCCACAGTGGCTTGCGGGCCTCCTTTCAACCTCTTCTAAAATAAACTAACCCATGAAAGCAAAATCACACAACTCCCCAAAATTATTCAACAAGACTACAAAAGGTTACCTGGATGTTACATGATGTTGAAATTTTCTAAGGTTTACAAGTGGGTGAATATCTCCAGGAAAGTCTAAGTGGAAGCAGTTGTACAATAGCTGCCTTTAGAATGAAGAGTAAATATTTTAATTATAGCTGTCAATTTATAACCAAGGTCACTAGTCTATATAGGTTCAAAGTAGCTCACACTCTTTCACAGACTTGCCCCTCCCTAGTGCGCCAACTGCATCCCAATGGAAATTCTCTCTTCTCCCTCATAGCCAAGTGATCAAGTGATGCTGTTAGCATAGTTCTGCTCCTTCTTTCCACTTGTCTCACTAGATCCCTTCCTAGGCCCGTACTGAAGTGCCCGTGCTCATTTCCTTTCCCCTGACCCACAACAGTTGCCGTCTGTGCTGCTACCTCTGCTCAGGCCAATTGCCACTTGCCTGCACCTTAAATTTCAAGGGTTTCCCCAAGTACTATCATAGTCACATTCTCATCATTGAGCACAATCCTCAACATGTACTACTTAGATGAGGATTGGTTTATTTTGAATTCAGAAATTTTAGCTCCAACACACAAGGCATAGTACAAGGACGTAGCTGAAGAAAGCTGTTTGCGTTATGACATCCAGGGAGCAGAAGGTGAGAGAAAGAGCCAGAAGGAATCACTTCCTCCAAACTCCTCCACCTCCTAACTTCTTATTCTGCTATAGCTCCACCCAAACTAAGTCACCTTCCAAAACCCCACCTCTGAGGAATTGAGAGTTTTAGGGGTCCTTCTTTATCTAAGTTCCTCAAGATGCTCTCTCCTCCTTTCTTCCTGATGAAGCTTCAGATAAGCATCAGTGTTTCTGCACTGGATATCTCAGCTTTGCATCAGTGCTTTTCCCATAGTGCAGCACATGTTCTCTTGCATGCTTTGTTTTTTTGCCCGCTGGTATTTGTGAATAGGCCCTGTCGTGAATGCAGTATGCTTGCTTGGTTCCTGTGTGGATCTGTTTTATAAAGTCTTGGACCTGTGGCTACTTAATAAGTAGTGATGAAGGAAGGAAGGAAGGAAGGAATGACTACAAGGAATAAATGCAACACCAACTACTTGCTGTATTTAACATAAACATCTACCTCTTCCTTGAATCTCCATCCCATTTGCTGGCAGCTATGAGCCATTGCAACAACCGAAAAGTGTTTCTGACTGTTCCTTCTTCCACAGTCAATACCCAGTGAATTGCCAGATTGTCCCATTCACATTTCATCTTCCTCCCACGTTTAGGCATTTATTGCTTCTTTATTGCATTTTTGAACATCTACTGAATCTCCCGCTTTCCATGTTTTGTCTACAGGATTCGCCTTCTGCATAGGTACCACAGTGATCTTTTTAAAACACACATCTAACCCATGTGGCAGCCACGTTATAATTTGCCATGCTTTCTCAATATTTTAGGTTATTTTTACGTGGCATACAAGAACCTCTTTGGCACTTTGCTTTCCTCTCTGGATTCATCTCCTAATTCTATTCTTTTCCCATGTCTCATGATGTTTATCACCCCAATACTTGTACATTCTTCATTGCTTTAATTGCTTGACATTGTTTGTTCTTTTTGTGCTAACTTGTATCTATTCTTGAAGCACACTTTAAATGATTTGAACTTTTAATTCGTTCCTTAAGAAGACCTTCTACAAAGCTGTTTTTGTACGCTCCTCGCTCCTCTGTTCCCATAATGTCCCTTCCCAGTGACCTCTCTGTACATATGTTTGTCACTACATTTAACACATTTCCTCTAATTATCAGTCTAGAGTGATGTGTTTCCGCTTTGTGAGGACATGCATAAGTGTCTGAATACCTAAAACTTAGTGCAGAGGCAAAGCACAGCGGGTACTCTGTATACGTTTGCTGAATGAATAAGTGAATGTTAACATGATACTGTATGAACATCAGCTATCTAAATAGTGCCAATAGAACTAATTCTTACTGTTGAGGACCAGCACAAAATAACAAAACTGACTTAAAGAAATATATAACAAATCATAGGATTTTTTTATTGTTGTTCAATGTTAAACATTGAATGGTTTTCCAAATAAATTACCTTTAAGTCAGTAAATATGTTCATTTCTGAAAACCTAGACTCATGTATCTGGAATATGGGATGAGAGAAAAATCATCTAAATCAATCCAACAACGTGAGAAGATTTCAGGTTTCATTTCCTAAATGGGGTTTTTCTTAAATTAATGAAGTTTTCTTTGTCCAACTTGACCTACAAGGACCTAAAACAGTTTTGAAAGTGCCACATAATAAGAGAAGAAAACTCTCATTTTAGCTTTCAGTGTCACTAAAACACAGACTCGAAGTGACAACACTCCTGCGAATTGCACCAATATTCATAATGTGTGTGCAAGCACATACACATACACACACACACACACACACACACACACACACACACACATGCACGCACACATTCAGAGGGTTATTTAGCCCTCCAAAAATTCCTGCGATTTAAGACAACATAAATGAGCCTGGAGGGCCCTGTGCCAAGTCCACTGGTACAGAAAGGCAAGGGCCGCAGGATCTCACTTGCACGTGATGCCGAAACAGCCCAAACTCATAGAAACAGAATGTGGGGTGGTTTTCACCACAGGACAGGTGAGAAGGCAATGGGGGCGGTGATCAAATGATGCACCGAGTCCAAGGCATGGGTTCAGTTTGCTGGTGCTGTAATGCACGTACAGCATATCAGCCATAGTTAGAAATACTGTACTCTATGCTGGAGATTCACCAAGAAGGTAAATTCTAAATAGCTTTTCCTCCTACCCACACATAAATAACCGTGTGAGGCAATGCTGGCTTTACTGTAGTAAGGTTCTTACAGTGCACACACATATAAAAACATGTTGTATACCATATACATGTTCATTTTCATTTCTTAATCATACCTCCATTAAACTGAGAATAAGTGAAATAGTGATTGAAGATATATGAGATATGCCAAAACGGAGTGGAGTGCTAAGGATGTTTCTAAATTTGATGCTTCTTTTGTACTTACAGTAATATAAATCAAAATTATTTTAGAGGTTGCCAGGTGTTATTAGTGTGGCAGCCTAAAACAATAGGTGGTATATAAAGTAATAAAAAAGGACAATGGGACTAGCCCTAATCATAATCTAAATAATGAGAAATACAATAAAGCAAATGAACTGAAAACACTGGAAATACTCAATAGCATTCCAGTTGAACGAGGCCAGTATTACATTTTCTCAAATGATATGAGCTTTTCTTGATTCAGATACTAATGCAAGCACAGCATTTCCTCTTTTGTATGTATGGGAAAGCCAGCCCTTCTGAGAGTTCGAATAGCTTTCAAGACTCCTGATTTAAATTTCAAACTCTTGATCATAGCTGGGGAGCAAAGGTTTTTATCTTGGAATTGGAAATTGAGTTCTTTAGCTCTACACCAAGTGATAATATTAAGCATTTTGTTGTATCCGCCATGCAAGCGAAGTCCCCCACTGCGCCTGCAAAGCCACAGTGAATGAACCATATTTGGATTTGCTTATCAGGAAGAGACATTTAGAAAGACAATGCACTTGTCCTGCAAGACCGAGACTCCTGATGCTTTTCGATAGGCCTGTGGAGAGCTGCAAAATAGGCCCTAAAATCAGGCTGACATGGTCGCTTAACAAGCTTCAGTGTGCTCTGTGGGCTCAGCGAGTTGGTGGTGTCACCCCACAGGGCTGCTGATGGCAGCCATCATAATTAGAACACATGAATCAAAAACACCAGGTGAAGATTTTGCCTTAGAAGAAAGAAAAGGCAGATGGAGGGAATTACCATGCCCTTTGACTACTAAGCTCTTTCATGCAGCTGGATTTCTGGCCAGCCCCTGCACATGAATGAGGCTGTAGCATCCTTCACAGAGGGCTCACCCTTCCTACTACCCAGCTTCAAAGTGACAAAGGGGGCAGAAAATTTCTTCCCTGTTACTCCTTGGAGGAAGTAAAATCACACCCTGTCTTCCAACATTTGGTAAAACAGGTAACCGTGCTTATCTTATTTCTATTTTCATTTTTTTTCCATATGGAAAATGTCTCTGCAATCTTTTACAGGAAGAAAATCTCTACAAACTTAAGGGATATGACCTTGAAAGAGATTTGCAGAACTTTCATGTAACTGGATTTTTCCAACCTTTATGGGCTCTTGATTTTAAAATCTGCCTGACAAAAGCTCTGCCAGGAAAGCTGTTATTACAAAGATGCTTCTCAATAGGGAGAAGTGGGTTAATTGCAAGCTCTCCAGTAAAATAAAGGAGGGTTTTGAAAACAAGTGCAAATTTGACAAAATGTATTGCATTGCTCTTATGGAAAAAACTATGAGGGAGCCACATTTGAAATGGCAAAATGTCTAACATAAATAGATGCTATAAAATTTGTGGGAAGAGGCTATTAAAGACTTCAGATTACTTATAAACAATTGCCTATCTGACCTTGATACGAATACAGAAATCCATTAGCAATCAAATTTTCTAGCATAATTGTACGCTAAAAATATGTATTTTTTCCTATCAATGTATGATGACAGGCCTAGTTTAATTCCACCATGTAGACTTATTTATGTTTTTATCTTCTTTTCCATTACATTACTTTTGAGATTTAGTAAACATAATTCAATATGTGGAGCTAAATAGTAAACTGAGAGCATGTTGAGAGGACTTCCTTATAGCATTCAGTGAGATTTTAGGGAAGGTTAAGTTCCATTTTTGAGCCAAATACAAAACCTTTGTACAGGAATTTTTATGTTTCCCTATTTACAAGCAGTTGAAATCTTTTTTGTTCAAAAGAAGTTTATTTTAATGGTATTGTCCCGACCTTAACAATTTCAAGAGAAAAATCATAGTATGTTGTTTTATGTAGCTTCAATAACAATGTTACTTAATATTTTATTGTGAATGATTTTGTATTGTTTTGAAAACCAAATTTTATACCACAATTTGAGGATGCTTCATATACATTAGCCAGAATGCAGCTGGCAGTATTGCCCCAAAACACTATCATATAGACTAATAGGAGTCTTTATTGAATTCATCAAAGAAATTACAGAGAAAATTGCATTTCTGTCCATGTGTCCTAAGAGTGCCAGTCCCTAGAGGACACATGCTTTAATTTTGCCTATTAAGTAAATGAATATTCTTGAGAATCCACAGAGTCAAGCAAAAAACACAGCGGTGCCCATTGCCTACTTTTATTTTAGTAATAGTCAGAATAGACACTTCTCTGTCTGATTTGAGTTTCATTTGGAAGCAATTAACTATTTTATATTAGATATAATAAGGGTCTCTAGTGCATGGACCACATTTGCCTGAATTAGTTGTTTAAGGCTTAATTGAGTAAAATTGCATCCACACTCAACAGAGCTCTAAATGATAACTGATTCTCGATTTCTGAATGCTCTTTCTTTTCTTGTTTCTTAAAATATGCTGGCAGGTGAAAAGAACTAGGGGTTAAGGGCAGGACAAAATTACTAATTACTTTTTTTTTTCTCTTTGCTCTTTTGAGATGCATGTACATTTGATCACCAAAACGATGAGAAATCACAATCAGTGTGGCTTACACATCATTTATTAATAGCACCCCAGGTGCCATGTTTTGTTTTCATACGTTTCATTTTTTTAAATGAAATTTTGATTTCTACTTATGGTCTTTAATTCATGTTACTATGATGAGAAAAATCAAAGGAGGATAGGAATTCTAAGATTAGTTACTCTTTCTCATTATTTCATTAAGTAGAAAACACTAAAAAATAATAAAATGCATAATGTAAATATGGCAATGAAAAGAAGATGCTCTAGAACAAAGAAATGAGAAGCTTGACCAACTTAGAGAAACTTGTGTCACAAACCACTATGCTGAATACATTAATCATTTTTTTTTTTTTTTTGTATCAAGAATTGATATCAGGACCTTGCACTTGCCAGGCAGGTGCTTAAGCATGGATCTATCTCCCCAGCAAAATTGATGTTTCATTTGATGTTATTTGGCCATTGTCTTAGTGTGGTTTGTGTTGCTATAATAAAATACCTGAGAAACAGAAGTTTATAAGTTAAAGAACATTATTTGCTCAAGATTTTGGTAGTTGGACAAACAGCTCGGTGTTGCCATTCTGGCAAAGACCTTGAAGAAGGAGAAAGGCATTGTGTAAAAAGGGCCAAATGTTGGGTTTGGCCTCACCTTTTAATAATTTCCTCTCTCAGCAACTTGTCCAATGAAGGACATCATTAGTCCATTCATGTGGTCACAGCCCTCATGGCTAAACTATTGTCCAATAAATCTTACCTATTAAAGTTTCTGTCACTTCAGACTTGCGAAACTGAGGGCTTAGCTTCTAACACAAACACTTGTCTCTAGAAAACAAACCACTTCCAAACCATAGTGTTAGGAAATGGACAATGTAGCATTTTTCCAGGAAGACAAACTTTCCCAGGAAAATGTGTTCACTCCTTTCCTAAGCTTCTAGTACATTCTGTATAGGGTCTTATTGAGCATTCATCATGCAGCCATGCAATCACCTTTTCATGTATGTTCAACAGCAGGACTTGTTGCTTCAGAAGATAGGAGCCAGATTCATTCATATTTGACTTCATGATCAGAAAGAAATTCTGACAAAGATTTATTAGGAAGGAGTAACTTATACTAAATATTGCTAAAAAGTCCCATTGAGGAAGGTTCTTAATGGGGGCCTTCATTGCCTCACTTTGTGAATAGAGATTAAGGAGAATGTGGTGTAGCCTAGAACCATTTTTTTTCTTCATACTGAAGACCTCTGAATCTTTAATCATCCTTAGCTGAAAAATGATGGTAATTAACTATGACTTGTCTTTTCCTGCTGTGTTGAAAAGAATGTTCTCTGTTCTTTATACTCACTTGTTTATTAAGAACGTTGTTATCTGCTTCTTTTCACAAGCAGTAATTCTCCAGTTGTATTTTCTTTCTTATCCTTTGTGATTGGATAAGAAATCATTATCTTATCTCTATCCGTGGGGGAAATTTATTAAATAATGATAATTGATTACATATTCAACTCAATTAGTATTATTTGCTTTGAAATAGATATATATTGCAGACACAATCTCCCTATAGTTTTACAACTGATTTTCAGGGTTTAGTATATCAAATTTTTTTTCCTGAGTAAAGAAAGTGAGCTGCTTTATATGTCACCACTAACTGAAAAAAAAAGGAAATTTTTTTTTTCCTTTTTACATACTCAACACGAGCACTTTCGTAGCCAGATGTGTGGGGCCCTTCTGCAGTACAACCCAGTAGAAATGGGTAGGGGATCTATAATCCAGTTTAGTTCTGAGTTTGTCCACCTGATGGTAGCATTAGATCCTGCACTTGCGTGCTCAGTCGCTCAGACTGCCCCTACCTCACATGCCAGCTTCCAGGGTTAGGTCATGACCTGTACGTGGGAATGAATTCTTTGGTTTAATTTTCTGGAATGGCTTCCAGAACTCAGAAAGTAGCTCATACATTGAGTTATTTTCAAAGTTATTATAAGGGATACAAACGACTGGCCAGAGGAAAAGAACACATAGGGCAAGCCATCGCGTGGGGCCTCTGTGATCATGGCACACTCTCAGCTTCACTGTGTGCTCAGGAGGCTGGAGGCTATCAGGTCTTGTCCACCAGTGTTTATGTGCCTTGATCTAGAAGCTTCCCACCCCTGCTTTTCCTGGAAGCTGGTGGTTGGGATAGGCAATTTCAACCCTCTAGATCAGTAGACTAGTCTCATTCTGACCTTAAATCACCTCACTGACATAAACACAGGTATTATGAAATTATGCATGACAAAGACAGTCATCTTGGAAGCTCCAAGGGTTTTAAGAGTTTTGTGATAACTACCAAACATAGATATGACCAAATGTGAGTTTCCCATTACACAACACCATTCAGCCAGCATTCCAACAGTGTCCAGCCTTGCCTGTACATAGAGACACCAAAATAATTACCAGTAAGAGTTGTCAAGAGAGGAAGCTGGTGGCTTTAATTCTGTTATGTTCTGTGCAGGTTATTATATGGTCCAAATTATGAGGCAGGTGGTGCTTTCCTGGGAAGCACAATGGTACTGCCAGGTGGTTTTGGCTATTTCCCTGGCTTTTCTCCCTACTAACTATGTTTACTTGGGAAAACTTCCCATTTACATAATTGGGATATTAATACTAACCCTATGTTACCCAGTTGTGAAGATTAAATAAGAAGACATACGTTAAGAGCTTGGATCAGTGGGTGGCACCTAGTAAGTGCTCCTTAAGTGTTTGATTTGGTGAGGAGAAAGAAAATAAAAGAACTGCCATTCGTTAAGCCCTCATCCTCCAATATAGTGCTAAGTACTTAGCATACATTATTAATAATAATCATTTGAGATCAAAAGCAAATAAAGGGATGACAAGGATTCAGGTTAGTGCTATGGGTAGTCATTGCTTAGCTAGTGTTTTTTCTTTCTTTTCTTTTTTTAATTTGAACCTCAGTTAGTGGTTTATTTTAAAAGGGACATGAATGTGTGCCACATAATATTTTTTAATGTATTTGTTACCACATTCCTCAGATCCTTTTTGGGCACGCGATAGCCGAAAGCAGATTTACTCTTGTGTTTTTTTTGTCATACCTTGAGGTTGTCACAAGGAAC
This sequence comes from Capromys pilorides, assembly GCA_004027915.1. Classification (NCBI taxonomy): domain Eukaryota; kingdom Metazoa; phylum Chordata; class Mammalia; order Rodentia; family Capromyidae; genus Capromys; species Capromys pilorides. The sequence continues at coordinate 15,170 of PVKN010018457.1, forward strand.
AGGGTATCTTCAGTGCCACATGATGTTACAAAGCATGACTTACTTATGAGGTAATTGTTTAAAGTTTATAACTGACACCAGGCTGTGGGGCAGGCAGGGATTTCTTTGATAATTCATCTGTATATCGGGTTTTCCTTTAGGTGGTCTCCTTTGAAACTCTTGTTGATATTTAATCACCATTGTGTTGGTGTTGGGGAGCAGGGTGCTTAGGCGTCTAGGTCATTAAGGCAGATGAATGTCTTTCTGACAGGACTGGGCTGCTTCTCTTGGTAATGAGTTTTGGCTTTCTCCTGGCTGGATGAATTATCACAAGAGTGGACTGTCATAAAACAAGGTTGCCTCTGTTTCTCTGCCCCTTTTTCAACTGTTCTTGTGTTTTACTGCGTGAGATACTATCAGATTTGATGGGCTGACTTATCCTTTCTAGCCTGCAGAAACTCAGTCAAAATAAACCTCTTTTGTTTATGAATAATCTAGTCTCAGGTATTATACTGTAGTGATAAGAAACAGAGTAGGTCACCTTTTGTGTTCTCCTAGTGTGATAAAAGTATGGAATTATACAAGTACTGCGATAGTATCAGATACAGTTTTTCCTTCTTTTAAGTTACCATTTCTTATTGTTTAATGAAAATATAGAGTTGCAAAGGTGATGGAATAACATTAGTTTCTTTTATTTTTCTCTATGGAGTTTTTCATATTTCTCATGGCATTAGTTTACATTTAATTTTTTTCTTTGTCATTTATATGTGATGACACTTTTCATTCTTTTTACATTTTTATTTACTTGGCATAGGCTCTTGCTATGCAGCTCAGACTTGTAGTGATCTTTCTCCTTGTTCGGCTTCCCCAATCCTGGGATTATAGGCATGCAGCACCACACCTGATTTTGGGACCAGCACAGCGCCCTGGAGCTCAGAGGGTGGCATGGCATGTGGTACTGGGAATTGAACCCGGGTCCTTGCGCTTGCCAGGCAGGCACTTGGACTACCAAGCTATCTCCCTAGTCCACTTAAGTCATTAATATTAAGGCACAATCTTCCCCCACTCCCATAATGAGACATTGTAAGGATCTAGTTGATTTAGAAACAGAACGTGTACGTGTGACGTGAACATACATAATTATTATGATTTGTGTCAATTTATAGCCAAAATTGGGTATAGTTTCACAGAACTGGTCTTGGAGTCCCACCTCTTTCTGATTTCTGACTAAGGAACAAAACCCAGTGAGACAGTAGGAGGCAGTCTGGAAGAATTTCTCATTTGCTATGGTGGTAGAGCCAAATCCAACCACAGGCCCCACCAGAGAATTACCATACCTCCCTCTCTGGTTTCACTTATACTTTCTAAAATGCCTCCCCAGATAAACTTATTTATATCACCACCCATGGACCTACTTAACCATTTTCCATTCTTTCCCCATAACATTGAAAATTACTGTCCTGTGGCTCCCACTTTCCGCTATCCCCTCATTCAATATTCAGCTCAGAACACAGTCTCCTCTTAAGCTTTTTCTGACTAATTCCTCTTAACTTTTATTCCTCAGCACTTGGGCACATCTTCTCTGCATTTCCATACTCATTATATGCTTTATCATGAAGTGTTATGAATACATTTATTTGTACTTTCATTAAATTATTTCAGAAGAGAATATTATTTTTCTAACCACA
>PVKN010018458.1:0-16836 GCA_004027915.1 Capromys pilorides
CACCACATGCTGCGCCAGCGCCATCACCAGGGCAGGCTGAGCCAGTCACAAAATGAATAAATAAAAAGAAACAAACAAACACAACAAGCAAACAAATAAATAAATAAATAAAAATAAAATTAAAAAAAAAAAAATAGAACAGTAAGAAAAAACTGTGTGCTGGTCCTTGGAGGAAATAAGGACATGGAAAGCAAAAGGGAGGGATGAGAAACTACTGTCAGGCCTCTGACCAGAAAAGAAAAGCTCCCCAAGCAGATCTGTCGCCCACACTTGCAAGTGCATAGTGCTAGCAGGAAGTTACTAGCTTCGCCGCACAACTGAACCTGCAGAGAGCGGATTCTGCAAATACCACAAGAGAATGCTGTGCCTGCCAGAAATCCCCTATACCCAACACCACCTTTTATATCAGGCAGCCCCAAATTCTTCTCAGCGACCCTCCTCAGCAATGCCCCCTCCCCGACCTAAACTCTCCTGTTGTTATTATGGTTTATATCTAGTTGTCCCCCCAAAGCCTCATGTAGTCATGGAGCAGGGACTTCTAGAATTTGAGACTAACTCATAGTCCACCGGGATTATGGCTGATCCCCTGGGATTATAGGTTTTAGTACTGCTGGGATTATGGGTGTGAGTGCTACGCCCAGCCTGGGGCTGATAGCCTGAATATAACGTAAGTGAGACAGAGAGATAGATTCCCTCTGTCGCCATTGTTGCTGTCCACTGCCATGAACTGATGCTTTCTGCCCTGTGCCTTGGGGTCAGCTGAGTATGGACTAAACCTCCATTAACTAAGCATTAAATAAGCCTTTCGTTCATTTTGGGTGTTGGATATTTGTCCCAGCAACGAGAGAAGAGTAACTGAGACACCTATAAAACATGCTTTTGCCTCTTCTTTGAGACCAATGGTCTCTTTGCCCTTGGCCCAGTCTTCAGTAAACCCTCACAGAATGATTAAACACTACCTGTCTTGGTGGTCTCAAGTGTGACTTGGTTCACCTTAACAACTGCCATGTGTTAAGTTCTTTGGGGCAGCAGGCACCAGCTCACGTGCTGTCACTCAGTTCATTCAGTAAACTCTCTATCCCAAGCTCCTTCTCTGCTTCCTTTTACAAGAGTGAACATCCCACTGTCTGCTTTCCTCCCCTATGGTCTTCATTACCATCTACTAATGTAGACAGTAATATCAATCATAGCAGACACAAAATAGATGTAGATGTGGATCTATGCCTAGTCATAGATATACTATCTAAAACAGATATTAACATCTGATGTATAGGTTGGAATATCTACCATCTGTCTATTGACACCTTCTCCCTGGGTGAGCCTCTCTAGGCATATGTTTTAAGCTCTATCTCTGCTACTATCTCCAACCTTGAAATTACCTCTTGAATTCAGATTCAGTTGCAAGACAGCTGCCTTTAAGTGTCCTCCAAGAATTTTGAAGGAGACCGAGGATGCTTTCTGTCAGGTCCCAGCTCTTTCTCTTCCTGGGGGTGAGCTCATTCCCATTTCCAGCAGGGTCAGAGCTTGGGATTCCAGGGTCCCTTCCCCTCCCCCTGCCATCTGACCATCAGGACTCCAGGTCCTCTGTGGCTTCTCTCCCACGCCCAGTCCCTTCTCCCTGTGGGCTGTGCCCTGCCTGGGCCCCAGCCATCATCCTGCCTTCTCCAGGCCTCCTCATCTACCTCTCCACCTTCACTGTTGTCCTAGGATCTGCTGCCATGCAGTAGACACAAACCAACTCAAGTCCTTTTGGAAATGTCATTTTCCCTCACTTCTCACACATCTGCATGAGAGTCTGCAATGGGTGTTAGGCTCACAGAGGACCATGGGCGATTCAGACAGAGCTGAACATCATGGGCTGGACATCATCTCACAGGGCTTCTCCCATGAAAACAGGCCAAGTGATCACATGTATGTGTTTAACATTAATGGAGCACATAGGGCTGTAGGAACAGTTAGGGGTGGTGGAAGTGTGCAGGAAAGTGTAAGAAGGCCTCTTAGAGGAGACCACTCCTCAGAGGATTGGGAGGCTGGCAATGAAGAAAAACGGAGTGTTTCCAGGGAAGGCAATGAGGCGTGGAGGCGGGGCTCTCACATCACAGACTGAATGCAAATGTGAGGACCCAGGGAGGGCAGAGGCCTTCCCACCTCTAGGACAATGCGCCTGCCCGAGGGAGCCAGCAGACAGGTAGGAAATGGCACTGGGGGCCCAGCACTGGCCACCTGGCCTGCGTGGCCGTGCTGGTGAGACAGCCTCTCAGCCCCTCCAGCACACGAGCCAGGGCACCAGCACTCTCTTGGGTCTGGCCCAGCAGTGACATTCGACGGCCTCAGTTTTTAACTTTATTTTTTATTAATACATATTTGTCATACCTACTGATCATATTCATCATAGGAAATTTGTACCTACACATGATACACCTTAATTCTTTTTTTCCCTATTCTTGTTTATTCATGTGAATGTGAATACCTCTCCCCTCCCTCAGCCTTCCCATTCTTCATTTGCAGAGGCTTTGTTTTCATTTTTCCTTCCAGCCTTTTTTTAAATCCCTTTACTTTTCTTCCCTTTCTTCTCCTTATCTCTTCTGAACACAGTCTTCCTTCTTCCTAGTATCTGTCCCTCGCTATGCTCCTTAGTTACCCTCAGAGCTCTCACAAAAGAGAAATAGTATAATATTTAAACTTGTGTGCCCGATTTAGTTCTAATCTAAACTTAAGATTAGAGTCATGAGATGTATCTATTTTCCTGCATGTGACTCAAATTTATCCTTCTTTATGACAGACTAGTGCTCCATTGTGCATTGATATTGCATTTTCTTTATCTATTCATGAACGTATGGGCTGTTTCCAATATTTAGCTATTATAAATTATGCTGCCACAAATATAGGTATGCATGTATCACTGTAGTATGATACTGTTATGGTTTATGGCTAGTTGTCCCCCCAAAGCCTCATGCAATCATGGGGCGGGGACTTCTAGAGTTTGAGACTTGAGTCATGATCCACTGGGATTATGTGTATTAGTACGGAAGGGATTATGGGTCTGAGTCCTTCTTGGATTATGGGTGTGGCCTAAGGCAGATAGGCTGAGGCAGAGAGCCTGAATGTAATATAAACAGCGACAGAGAGACAGACTCAGGTTGTTGCTCTCTGCGCCCTGGTTGGTCGGTTGCCTCTGTCACCATTTTGTTGCTGTACCACTGCCATGAACTGGATGCTCTCTGCCCTGTTCTACTCAGCCTTGGGCCAGCTGAATATGGACTGAAACCTCTAGCAACTGTGAGCTAAATCAACCTTTCCTTTCTTCATTTTGAGTGTCGGGTATTTGTCCCAGCAATGAGTAAAAAGTAACTAAGACAAATACTTTTAATTATTTTGGAAAGGTACCTAGATGGGGACACACTAGGTCAAATGAAGCCTCTAGTCCTAGTTTTTCAAGGAATCTCCACATGAATTTTCATAGTGGGTGTACTTGTCTGCACTTGCAACTACAGTGGAAAGGCTCCTTTTCCCCCATAGCCCTACCAACATTTATTATTGGTTGATTTTGTGATGACAGCCATTCTTTGTGGGGTGAGACGGAAGCTCAGGTTTTTTTCTTTGTGTGTCCGGCTCAGCACACCCTGGGGACAGGGCTGGCATGGCATATGGTTCCGGGGATCAAATCGCAGTCTCTGTGCAGCTAGCTAAGTTTGTCTCAGTAGGCGCTTTAGACTGCTGAGCTGTTGCTCTGACCCTCTCAATATTGTTTTAACGCACGTTTCTCAAAAGACCAGTGATTTTAAACATTTTTTCATCTACAGTATTTATTTGCTATTTGTATTTCTTAAGCTGAGAAGTGTCTGTTGATTTCGCATGACCGTTTTTGAACTGGGTCTTTAAATTTAGAAGGAGGCAGTTTCGATGTTTTGGAGTTCTTTATATTTTCTAGATGCTAGTCCTTTGTCTGAAGAATAGCTGGCAAGATATTTTCCCATTATGTGGCTCATCTCTTCACTCTGTTGGTGGTTTTTTTTACTGTAAAAAAACTTTTTAATTTGCAGTGATGCAAATTGTTGATTTTCAGTAATATTTCCCATGCATTTAGGATTTTGTTTATGTAGTCTTTGTCTACACTTACATTTTTATGTTTTATCTATCTTACAATAGATGAACTTTTTTTGTATTAAGATTTTCGATCCATTTTGATTTTAGTTTAGTGCATAGTGAGAGACATGGTCAAGGTTCAATTTTCAGCATGTGCATAGCCTGTCTTCCCAGCACCATTTATTAAAGCATCTATCTTCCTTCTAGTATTTGGCCCCTTTGTCAAAAATAAGGTATCTGAGGGTCCTTAGGGTTGTTTCTGCATCTTCTAATCTGTTCCTTTGATCCTTGGGTCTGCTTTTTTTTCTTTTTTTTTAAATTTTGTCAACACCATGCTTTTTATCATAGCATCTTTATAGTATGATTTCAAGTTAGGAATTGTGATGTCCCCTGCATTGGCCTTTGTTTCCCAGAGTTGCTTTTGCTATGCTAGAACTCTTCTCATTCCATATGAATTTTAGAATTATTTTGTCTGATTCTATGAGGTGTGGTATTGCTATTTAATGCAATTAGAATTGCATTAAATCTGTATAATAGTTTTGGAACTATGACCGTTTTTACTATATAAGTTCTGCTTATTCAAGAACAAGGGCTATCTTTTAGTTTTCTAATATTCTCTCTGATCTCATTTTTCAGAGCAATGTAGTTTTCAATGTAACAGTCTTCTGTTACCCTTGTTAGATTAATTTTTAAGTGTTTCAGTTTTTGAATGATAAGGTGAAATGTGTTTTCCCTAATTTTCCTCTCGGTGAGTTTATTAGAGTACAGAAATTTTATTGATTCTTTTTTTTTGTAATGGGGGTTGAACTTAGGACCTTGCACTTGCCAGGCAGGCACTTATACCACTGAGCTATCTCCCCAGATCTGCTATTGGCTTTTGAGTGTTGACTTTGTATCTTGTTAGGCTGCTAAATTTGGTTACTAATCTAATAATCTTTTGGTGGAGTTTTTGTGTTATCTTCGTTACTCTTCTCATTGCTGAGACAAAATACACAGTACCCAAACTTAAAGGAGGAAAGGCTTACTTAGTTCACTGTTTTTAGAGGTTTAAATATCTCTAAAACTGGCTGGCTTCAATGTGGGTGGCACGGGGCAGACAGGCATTACAGAGGAGGAGCAGCTTGAGGCAGGTGGAAAGTAACACAACAACCAAGGAAGGAATGAGACAAGATTCCTGTCCCATATGTTGTGTCCAGGCTATTGAGATTAGAGTGGTGCAAACTAATCAGTGGACTGATTCAGTAATTACTTACCCTTAAACCTAGCAGCCATCTCTGAAAAATAAGAAGGATGTGTATGTTGTTGTTGGACAGAACACTCTGTAGAGATTAACTAAATTCATTTGTTCAAAGGTTTGATTCAGTTCTGATATTTTTTGTTGACTTTTGGTAGAGTTGATCTGTCTATTTGTGACAGTGATGTTTGAGGTCCCCCATTATGATTGTATTAGTGCTTATTTGATTCTTCATGTTTCTTAGTGTTTATTTATACAATTGGGTGTGCCAGTATTTTGTGCATCTATGTGATTGTTATCTCTTCCTCTTGAGTCGATCCCTTAGCAATTAGGTAGTGATTTCCTTTACCTGTTATCAGTCTTGGCTTGAAATCCACTTTGGCTGCAAATAGAATAGCTACTCCTGTTTTTTTCTAGGCTCCTGTCACATGGATTATTGTTTTCTATCCTTTGTCAGTATATGAATTTCTTTTCCAGTTAATGTGTCAGATATCATTTCTTGAATGATTCTGTCAATTTGTTTCTTTTGATTGGTGAATTGAAATTATTTACATTGGGACCAGCCAGATAGCTCAGTGGACTAAAGGGCTTGCCCAGAAGCTGGGGTTCCGTCCCTGGCATGCCATGCCAGTCCTGCCTTGGGGGCACACTGAGACAGGGGTAGACACTGGGTATGATGGTACATGCCTGTAATCTCAGCTCTGGGGATGTTGAAAATAGGAGAATCACTATGAGTCTGATCTATGTACTGAGACCCCGTGGTAAATACATTAAAAAAAGAAAAAAAATTATTTATATTGGTGGTGATAACTGATATGTGTTGACTTATCTTTGGCATATTATTTTCCTGTTGTTGGTTCCTTTTCTTTCCCTTTTGTTTATTGCTTGTCTTGCCTGGTGAATTCATTCTATTGGGATTCTTGGACTTGTCTTCTTTGTATTTTTTTAGAATATCCTTTAGAACTGTTTCAAAGTGCTGATTTGGTGGTAATGAATTTCTTCAGGCATTCTTTATCATGGAAATATCTTATTTCTCTTTCAGTTTTGAAAGGTAATTTTTCAGGATATATCAATCTGGGTTGCAAGTTGTTTTCTTTTAGGACTTGAAATTCTTTGCTTCAAGCTTTCTTTGATTTAAGGGTTTGTATTGAAACATCTGCTGTGATTATAATGGGTTTTGCTCTAAACATGTTTTTTTTCCTGTAAAAGCTATTATTATTATTATTATTATTAGTAGTAGTAGTAGTAGTAGTAGTAGTAGTAGTAGTATTTTTGAAGCTATACAGTTGGGTGTGCCAGTATTTTGTGCATATGTATGATTGTTATCCCTTCCTCTTGAGTTGATCCCTTAGCAATTATGCAGTGATTTCACTACGTAGTTTCACTAGGTAGTTCAGGCTAGCCTTAAACTCATTTTATAGCCCAGGCTACCTTGAACTGGTAGCAATTCTCTTGCCTCAGTCTCCTAAGTGCTGGGATTACAGGAATGTACCACCACACTTGGCTTTTAAAAATTTATCTATTCATTCATTTGGTAGAGAGTCTTTCAATGCAGCTTGGATTCATAGATACTCCTGCCTCAGCCGTTCAATGCTGGGATTCCAGGCATGCATCACCACACCTGGTTTCAGTGGCTGGCATGGTGTGTCTGGGATTCTGTGGCTAACACGGCATGTGGTAATGGGGGCCAAACCTGGGTCCTTGTGCTTGCCAGGCAGGTGCTTAGACCACCAAGCTATTCCCCCAGGCCCTAGTAAGTTTTAGTAGCTTGTTCTTGTATTGAATTTCTAGAATCTTGACTGTTACATGCCTTAGTGTAGTTTTTTTCTGATTCTGACTATTTGGAGTTCTGCAAGCCTCATTTACTGTGTCTCAAATCCTTTTTCCATGCTTGAAAAATTTCTGTCATTATTTCTGTGAACAGGTTTTTTAATCCCTATTGTGCTGTCTTTTGATTCTTCATTGATTATCATTAATCTTATATTCATTCTCTTTATATGGTTTAACTGTAGAATTATTTTTCTGTGGTTCCCTTGCTATTTTTAAGAGGTCTTACATTTGATGATTGCCAACTACAACCCTGTCTTCTAGACCTGATATTCTATCTTCACATTCCTTGACTCTACTATGTGTACTTTGAGTAAAATTTTTAGTCTCCTAGATTTCTATTTGAGTCCACTTTGTGGAATTCAGTTCTTTTCTGTGTCGGGCATTCAGGACTCCTTTGTCTTTCTTAAGTTCCTCTATTTTTTTTTTTAATGTATTGGTACAAGGTTTCACTGCACAGCTTGGACTCATAGGGATCCTCCTGTTTTCAGCCTCCACAGCACTGGGATTACAGGCATGTGCCGCCACTCCTGGAGTGGGTGGGACCAGAATGGCATGTGGTGCCAGGGATCTAACCCTGGTCCCTGCCTGGTCAATGCCCTCTTCATTTGCCTTGAGTGAGTTGGGGATTATGGGTTGCATCTTGCTTCTGTGTTTTCTCATTATTTTTCTTCCTTTTCTGTTTCATTGTTTTCTGCATTGTAAGTTGCTTATGATAGGTAACTTTATTACTAGTATTGAGAACTCTTTAGGAAATCACTACTTTTCAGAGATGTCTTATAGGACTCGCTCACTTCTGGCTTTTGAGTTTGTTCCAAGATCTTCCCTCTTCAACTCATTAGGGATGAAGAGCATCTGCCTGTTTGGCCTAGCAACTAATTCTTTGGTACTGGTCTATGGTATTGCCTATGACTCCGGGACAATCTTCTTTGTATTGGATACTAAGAAGATCATTTGGCCACAATAACTATGTCATCTTGGTCATAATCAGTAGTAACATTAGTTACTGTATTACCTTGGCTATATGCATAGTAATCAGTAGTAACATCAGCATCAATAGTAGAGAATGACATTAAGATGTATGATGTACATGTAGCAACTCCTCACGATGCATGCAATTATTTTGCACAGTGGAAGTACTAAAGTAGTTAAAAAAATGAGGGCAGTCACCTAGATGCTCATATTAGAGCCTCTTCAGTGTAAATGTTCTTTGAGCTCCAGGGGCACTGGCACATAGAGATCAGCTGGGACGCGCCCTTCAAGAGGAGGCATTAGGGTTACATGCAGCCCGAAGGGCTTCACAATTATGTGGCATGGCTGCTGTTATCATTGGCAATCTTGAAGGTCCCATCTGCTGAAAATACCCAGGGCTTTCACCAGGGATGGCAAACCATGTAGTGCTCAAACTGCAACCCCAAACCCACTTAATAATCACAAAGTGCTAAAGCACTGCAATTAAACCTGAACACCTCTGAGGTTTTAGTTTCAAAAAAAGCACCTGTTATGATGCTTGACTGCTGGGGTGATGTGGCCCATGTCCACAGAGAGGGCTGAGTGTGCCCACTGCAGCAAGCATGCCACAGGTCCACCACCGTTGGCCGATGCTGATGAATACTTGCCACGGGAGGCACTGTTCTGGGCTTTTTCCTCGTATATTGATATTGACATGTGATTTATGTACTGTTACATTCACCCCTGCACATTGTATAGCTCATGGGTGTTTCCTATTCTTGCAAAGTTGTGCTTTCCTTGCCATAACTCTCCAAAGCATTGTTCTCATCGCGCTGTACCAGGGAGGACTTCGAGGCGCTGAGTAGCTTTCCAAGATCAGAGAGCACTAGATGCTGGGCAGCCCAGGCACTCAGGATGTGGACATAGAGCCCATTGCTGTTTTTAACCACTTCTTGGCACTGCCTCCCCTGGATGCCTTTGGCCCTCATTCTGTTCCTTTTCAGAGCTTTCAGATTACAACTATCTTTATCCAGTCTCAAGCGAAGTCTGCAGTGACACTCATGGAAGATTTTTTTCTCTCTGCAGCCATTCTGCTGCTCTGTGAGTATTTTTGACACATTCCCAACATGGGGACTCTTGAGCTGCTTTGCAGGGGACTTCGATGAGCTAGACTCCTTGCTACCCATTGTTGTTGAGGGATTCCTGTTCCTGTTTTTTTGGTGATTGTCGCTCTGGTGTTGATCAGTGTGCTGTCACCATACATCCTCCTGATGGAAGCCACAATAGTTACTGCCTGCCTTATTCATTATGTATGAGCAGGTTCTCTGTGCCTATGGATAAGATCTGAGGCCTGGGTGCAAGGCAGGGATGAATCCAGCCCGGATGTTGAAAGGGAGCTGTCAATGTATCCGGGAGACTCCAGCTCCACATCCTTACCTCCCCGCAGAGCCTGAGTCCCATCTGTTGTTTATGGGAAGGCAGCAGATTTCATTAGCCAGGAGTCCTGCTGCCATCTGAGGATGACAGGGTGCGGGGCAATGGGGAGAATGAGGGGAGTGGGGAGTCTGTTGGAGCCCTGGCCTATACCGTTTTCCTCTGGGCCTCCAGAGTTGCTTCTGCAAGCTGGTTAGAAGAATCAGAAGAGAAGGTGACCTGGAAAAAGTTTGTAACCTCACAAGCCTGTACTACGTTATACACACTGTTGGCCCTCTGTACCCAGGAGGTCCTTAGCCTTGGATTTGATTAACCAAATGCCAGAAATATTCAAAAGAAAAAACTGCACCTGTGGTGAACATGTATGGACCTTTCCTTATCATTTTCTAAACAAAACAGCACAACCTTTGTGTACATAGCACTTGCATTAGGTAATGTGTCATCCGGAGGTGATTTAAAGTGTAGAGGAAGATGTGTACAGTTCTAGGCAAACACTACGGCATCTATGAGAGTGGACTTAGTAGCTATTTCTGGGCTATAGTGTCCTCCAGGGGGTCTTGGAAACAAACCCAAGCTGACACTGAAGAATGACTGTACATATGGCAATGTATTCATATGCAATATTTCAACATGAGGTGTATTATTTTGTATAAACATCTTGCATTAGTTTTCTTTCAGTTCTAAACACCTAATTTTAATAGGCAGTGAAGAACAATAGCTTTCTAAAGACAGAACTTCTATCTCTATTCAAACCTACAGATTTGTGTTCCCAGTGTTGAAACACACACACAAAGGTATTGCTTGTTTTTGAGGTTTAATTGTGTAATTTAAACTTATCTATTTAGAGATTCCTTAATAAATAATAATCAAGCACAAACTTTCCCTACAAGAACCTAACAGTATGGTGGAAGAGAGGTGATATGGACAGGTTTTTACGATAACACAGACTGAATATGGTGGTGGTACAAGAAAGGAACAAATGAAATGTCACAGAAGCTCTGTGGGAAGAGGAGGCCAGGCAGCTGTGGGAAGGGAGGGTCTGAGCTGGCCTTAGGTGCTGGTGAGGTGTGGATGCCGGGACAGGGCTCCGACAGCAGAGCCCCAGCGAGCCACGGCGTGTGCTGCTTCTGTGTCAGATGCTCTCAGATGGTGCAGACGGATGGGGGTGGCGGTGGAGTGGGGTCACTCATCCAGCTCACACCAGGGGCTACATGTGCCTCACTCTAGTGGAGACGAAACAGAGAGGTGGCAAACATGCGCCCTCCCTGTGGCATGAGGAAGGGCGTGGGCACAGGGAGGCTGTGTTGGTGCCCAAGCTGCTGTCAGGCAAGCACTTAGAAAGGGACGCTGTGCAGAGATCCAGATGAGGTGCAGGTTGAAGTGTGGGAGTTTGGAGCAGTGCTCTCTGGGCAGAAGGGGTGATGGGTGCAAGGACCCCGAGGTGGGCACATAAGTTGGGAGGACAGAAAAGCAGTCTGAACATAGATGAGGCCACTGTATGGCCAAGGTCTCATTTATTTAAGTTTTTTTTGTGACAGGGTCTTGCTATGTAGCCCAGGCTGGCAACCTGTGGCAATCCTCCTGCCTCAGCCTCCTCAGTGCTGGAATTCCAGGTGAGTGCCACCACACTTGTTACATTTAATGTAGGAAGCCCTCAAAGTGCAGGCAACTCAGTCATGGCGGAAGGGTGAGGAGAGTGACATTTGGAATGGCTTCTGCCAAAGTTCAGAGTGAGCAGGCCAAGTGATTTGTAAGGCCCTGTGCATGGGTGATACTCACCTGAGGGGTAGGATGGTCTTAGTTGGTACACAGACAAATACTTTTTATTCAATAATAGAAGGTTTATTTAAATCCATTTTAGAAAAAGGCAACTAGTATGTCAAATCCATTATTTTGATAATTTTAAATCAGTGATAAAATTTCTTTTAACATCAATTCTAGAATATATTAAGTCAAGTAAAAGAAAATCGCCATTAGTATTTTTTTCCTTTTTTTTGTATTTGATACAGGGTCTCACTGCGTAGCTCAAACTCACCCTGCTGTTTTCAGCCTCCCCAGCACTGGGATTAGAGGTATGTACCATGCTGCCTGGTCTTGGCGGCCAGCTCAGCAGCATGTGGGGCGGAGAATTAAACCCCGGTGTCGAAGCAAGTGCTAAGTCTGCTGAGCTATCTTGCTGGCCCAAAAGTTACTATTAGTGCTAGGATAGGTTGTGTGTTGATTTGGAAAATCAGGATGGTTTGTGAAAACTGAAGATGGGCAGGTCTTTCTTGGTTAGAAGTGTCAAGAGAAACTAATTCAAACGAGCTTAAAAAAGAACAGACTTTTAGAAACCACAAAGTATTAATAATTGCTAAATTAGGTAGAGGGGGATGGATGTCATTAAGTGACATTTTAATTTCTTGGTATATATGAAGATTTCATTGAGAGGGTTGAGGAGGAAGGGAGTGGTGCTCCATTTGGGTCAGAGAAGTGGATAAAGTAAAGAGGGACTCACTCTGGAGCCCTTTTCAGCTTCCTTCTTGGGGACCCCTTACAGGTCTCCTATAGCAAAGTGGCAGTTTGGAGTCCCTGGCCCTACTGCAAAGCACTTCCCTGCCCTCACCCACAAAGCCTGGCTGTCATTCACCACCATAGGAGCAGTTAAGGTAACTAGGTGTCCCTGAATTGGTCACAGAGCTAAGGGAGGTTTATTTAAATTCATTTTAGAAAAAGCAACTAGTACATCAAACCCATAATTTTGATAATTTTAAGCCAGTGATAAAATTTCTCTTAACCTCAACTCTAGAATATATTCAGTCAAGTCAAAGAAAATTGCTAATAGTATTTTTTTCCTTTTTGGTATTTGATATCTAATCAATCTAATCGCTTCTATCCAGGGATAGAGGACTTTTCTTCCTCCAAAGAGCATTCAGGTTCTGTTGGGGCAGTGGGGAACTGGAGGCTGTAGGAAGTGACCAGTGTGCCCCTAGGGGAGCCCTCAGGCGGACTGATGCTGACTCTCAGCAAGGGCTTTCCTTCCCAGGGTTCAGGGGTCTGATGGGTGCGTGGAGCACTTGCCTACTGACACTCTTATCTTCCACATGTTGGGTGGTGCTGAAGACAACCGGGTAACCTTGCCTGGGCCCTTGTTTGTGGTTTTTGGCTTTCCTTCTGCTCCCTATTGCTTCAAAAACATGGACTCAGCCTTGAGCTGCAGGTGAGGAAGGCCCGTAGGCAGCAGGCTGTCAGGACTGGGTGTACACTTGGTGCAACCTCAACCAGCAGCCCCGGGCACACTTGGGTCAGGGGCTTTGGTATACCTCGGGGGTTGACGGTGCGTGATTTGAGCAACGAGCCTTCTCTGTTTTCTTGTGATTATTTCTGAGCTGAGAATTACGTGTTTCATGGAATCATTGAACAGCACGAGTGAAGGCAGCCCATTGCCCTGTGCACTTATTGAGTCCACAGGGAAAGTGAGGCCCAGACAAGGGAGAGAGTTGTGCAAATGAAAGCCTGCCTCTGGCTGTCCTGTCCGAGGCCTCTGGGCCCCAGCCCACAGCCTGGTTGAGCTGGTACCTAGAAAGGATAGAAAGCAGGGCATCTGGAGAGGCTTTGTGAGTTGGCTGCTGGCCCAGCTGCAAGTGTCACTCAGCTGGTCGGTGAGGTGAGGGTGAGGCCACACTGTATTCCTCTCAGGGATTCTGAGGCAGTGCCCTCTGTCCCATGGCCTGATATCTCCATGCCCTCAGGGCTGTGTGAAGGTGTGCCAGAGGTTGGCACTGGCCAGAGTTTGCAGCTGCAAAGTCCCATAGGGGGCAGGGAGGCCACAGGCTGCCTCCCACACTCCAGGGGACTCTGGCTGTGCTGTGCCAGGGCTCCCCTCCCCCGAGTTTATGCATTAACTACTCGACCTGTGCTCTGCAGCCCTTCCTCCAGTTGGCTTGGGGCCTTATGCATGTCTTGTTGAGCTTTGTCCCCGGGGCTGAGAGGTGATTTTGGAAGTACAAGGGGGCTCCAGCCCTCCTCAGTGGCCCCTGGAACGCTCCTGACTGCGCACCAATGTGTGTGAGTAGTAAGCAGTGCCTGGCCAAGCGCAGGCACGTCTGTGTGAGGCCTGCTCAGCACCGTGCCCGGGGTCACTTCTGGGAGTCGAAGGACTCACACTGCGAGTCCCAAGCTCAGGAGTTCGGCAGCAAGCAGGGAGAGAGCCCTTTGTACACACAAAGCAACTCCTCAGCCGTCGGCCACGCCAGCATCCAGAGCCAACCAGAGAAAACACCACGTGAGAACAGCAGTGGCAGGCCCCAAGGGCATGAGCTCTGGCAGTGCAGGCCAGCATGTTGCTCCCTCCATCTGAGTCTCTCCGCAGTGAGTGAATGGTTTGGGGTGTCCAGGTTCACCCCAGACTCTGCCCTCACTGTGTGAACCTATGTGTCTGGCACTCTTTATGTATAAAAGAGTGATAAAAAATGTTCTGAAGCCACAGATTTGAGGAAACATGTACACATCAAGACAGATCATCTTAGCCTTCTGCTCTGGTTCCATAGCCTGGCCTTGTCTCCAGGCCTGTATATTCATGGTCACAAAATGGCTGCTGCAGCCAAGCAATCATCCTCTCACAATTATGGGTAAGGTGAGAGAGACATGGGTCCCTTCTAAAGAACAAGAAACAGTGTCCCAAAGTACTTTCAACTGACTCTTCATGCTTAATTGGAACAGTGTCACAGACCCACTGCTAAGTTGATCACTGGCAAGAGAAGTAGAAGTAGTGTGACTGGCTCGGTGGGGAAATTCTTTAAATTTCGTCTATGGTTTTCAGGGACACTGAGAGCCTGCTCCCAATCCCTGCAGCCTCTTGACCTCTGAGATTTTGCTGCAGCCATAGCCTGAGAGGGTGGAGAGGTGGGCCAGCTAGGTCTGGTGTGGCTGTTTTGAGAGGTAGGTTGCATCTTGGGCTTCACAGTCCCTCCTATGGGCAGTGTGGAGAGGAGACACTGTTACCATCCTGTCCCAGACAAGGGGAACAGAATCCGAGCACATCACCCATGTAACACTGTTGGTTTAGGTGCCAAAGGTGGCTCAAGTGTGGACTTAGATCAAGCAATCTGTGCTCCTAACTGCTATGCCATCTACAGAAGCTGTGAAACTGTGTTTCCCCCAGACCTAGCTGGAAAAGAATCTGGGAAACTAGAGATCACACATGCCAGCCCTGTCAGCCTCCCCTGGCCTCACCTGCTTCACAGGGTAGTCACGGACCCAAGGATGGTGATGGTAGGGAAAGCCAGTGGGCCAGCATTTCTGATCTCCAGTTTTCAGGGCTGATTATTTTTTCAAATTAATTTTATTGGTACATTTTCTATTTTTTATGTATTTAGTACAGGGTCTACAGGATCTCACTATGTGGATCAGACTCATAGTGATCCTCCTCTTTTCAGTTCCCCAAGCACTGGGATTACAGGTTCACACCGCCATGCCCAGTCTCAATTGCCATCTCAGCATGCCAAGGGGGTGGGGTTCACACTGTACTCTGGGGATCGAACATCACCACTGCACTCTGCCTAAGCAGGCGCTTTAGTCAGCTGAGCTATCTGGCCAGCCAATATTGGTACATTTTAGACTTACATAATAATCACACTCATCAGAGGGAAGTTGTACCTGTACATGATATATTGTGATTCTTTATTTGCCAATCCCCTCTTCTCCTTAAAACCTCTCTTCCTCTCTTTATTTACAAAAGTGTTGTTTCCATTTTTTCTTCTGTTGTAGTCAGGATTCACAAAGAAAACAGCTTAGTAAAGGATGCATCACTTCTGGATTATTTCATAGTAGTCACACAAGGAGTCAACTTCAAAAGAGTGCAGGAGATCTGTCCACACACTGAAGACTCAAAGAATCCAGCTGATGGTCTGGATCCCAAGGTGGTGTCCTATATGGGTCCAGCTCAAGACCTGCAGCTCATAACAATGCTTTGCACAAAGTCCAACTAGAGACAAAGAGCCCGCAAAAATGTCTCATGAAAGTTTATTTCACAGATCTGTGCTGGCAGGCCCAAAATCAGTGGTGGAAGCTAGAGTGTCTGTGCCAGTGGGATGAAGGATGTGTGCCTATAGGCTGAAGGATCTGCACTGGCTCCAGGAAGTGATGCTCAAAGTAAGGACCCAAGTTCCCCCAAAGTGACCGACAGCATTCTCAGCAACAAGGTTCTGTGCTCCCCCGATGATGAGAATAGCCAAGTTCATCAGGAAAGCTGGCATCACAAGGTCCTCTAGGAGAACCAATAGTACTAGAAGAAACAATAGTACCTCTTCCTCTCCAGTTCTTGTTTTTGTTTTGTTGGCAACAATCTTTACTTGGGCTTCCCACACTCAGCACCATGCTGGCTCAGTTCAGCTGGGTGTAACAAGTTGACCACCAGTTGTCAATCCACCATGCCCCTTCCCATTTGAACATATTCTTATTTCCCAATATTTGTCATTTATTTTGGTTCTTGTTTACCCTTTCAATTTCTCACATCAGAGAAACAATCCAATATTTAAATTTGCATGTCTGAATTATTTTACTTAAGAGTAGGATGTCAAGGTACATCCATTTACCTAAAAATATCTCCAGTTTATCCTCTTTTAGGGCAGGGTAGTACTCCATTGTATGAAAAAAGCCCACATCTTCATCTATCGTTTTAGTTATTTTTCTTGTTGTTGAGAAAAAAAAAGTACCACAAATCCAAAGGTAAAGGAGGAAAGTTTTACTTATAAGCTCACAGTGTATAGAAGCTTTGGTCATAATAGCCTGGCTCCAAGGCATGGTGACACATGGCAGAGGACCAACTGTTTATGGTAGCAGAAGACAGCAAAAGCAACAAGTAAGAACGAGATCAGCTTCTTTTTGTGCCTTATATCGTCTCCAGTCTAGTGGTATAGGCAATGCCAATCCACTCAATGTATTAAACTAGCAACCACACACTCTTAATCCCACAACCCTTAATCCTGGCATTTTACTACAAATCTGTCATATACTGTAGATTCATTCACCTCTGAAAGCACCCTATGACTGCATGAGGCCTTGAGGGGGCATCTAGACAAAAACTATAACATCCATTCATCTACTAGTGGGCATTTAGACTGTTTCTAAGATTTAGCTATTACAAACTGTGCTACTATAAACATGGGTATGCATATATCACTGTGGTATGATGCTTTTAGTTCTTTTGAGAAGATACTAGAATGAGAAATAGTTGGATCAAATGAGACCTCTAGTTTTAGATTTCTTTTGGAATCTCCACACTGATTTCCACAGTGGTTTTACTAATCTATAATCTCACCAAC